>JABXES010005636.1:0-63184 GCA_013375695.1 Dictyostelium brefeldianum
TTTAAAAATATAAAAATAAAATGAAAAAACAAAAACAATTTTGTAAGCCAACTTTTATTTTTTTTTTATATAATTGTTTTTTTTTTAAAAATTATATTTTTTTTTTTTTTTTTTTTTTATAAAATGTTTTTATAAAATTTAATTTTGGAACACGCCCAATAAAAAATAAAAAAACAAAACAAAGAATTTTTGAAAAATATTAAAAAAAAATGAAAAAAAAAAAAGTTTAAATAAACCTATGATTTGTGATTATTTATATATTTTTAATTGAATGTGAGAAGTGGTTTTATTGGTAGTGGCGGTGATGGTGTGTTGTGAAATTGTGAATGAATGTAAACACATACATGATGTCTTTGATGAATGATTATTGGTTTGAAAAAGAAGATATCTTTAAAAGAATTATAAAATGTAAAATTAAAAATATAAAAATTGTACAATGCACATGCAATTATTTATTTTTTATTATTTATTTATTTAAATAAAATAAAATAAAATAAAAAATGAAAGAAAAAAAAAATGACAAAAAAAACACACATACACAAAAAATTATATAATTTATTTATTTTATATTTTATTATTTATTATAATATTAAATTAAAATGGATTAATTTCTAATTTCATCAAAAAACCAACAACAAACAATAAACACAACCACACTTTTCAACAACAACAACAAACATTTCAATATAAATAAAAGCATGCGCACACACAATGTTTTATGCTTTTTATTATTTATGTTTTTTTGGAAGCTTTCATATAAAATTAAATTTATTCTATTATCATTACCACCATTACTACTACTAATATAAACACTATATGTGTGAAGTGTGATATATGATAATAAATTTACCAAATATTTTGAGATGACGATTTAAAGCACACACACACTCACATATTCAAACAATATGAGGGTGTGTGGGTTGTTGGTTTTTTTATTTTATTTTATTTTTTTTTATTTTATTTTGTTTTATTCACACACTTTAACTGCTACTATTATATCATTTTTTTATTTTATTTTTTTAAAATCTTGAAATATGGGTGTGTGTTTCAAAGCAAAAGAAAAGATGTGGTATTTAATTTTGATTGGTCAATTTGTTTACCAGTTTTCTTTTTTAAAATTTATATTTAAATAAATAAAATTGTGAATAGACACAATGTGTGTTGTGTGATGTTATTTTTGTAGGTATGCCATTTATTATGATTGATAAGTTGAAAATTTTATTTTTAAAAACAGCAACAACAATAACAAACAATAAAAACAACAATAACATCAACATCTCCAAACACATACATAAATGATAGTGTGAAGTATTTTTTTTTTAAAAATAAAAAAATAAAATTATAAAATAAAATATATAAAATAAAAAAAAAAAGTGATGAAACAATATTGAATATATGGATATCCACTTACATAAATTGATTATTGAAAATATATATTTTTATATATTACTATAAAATTTTATTATTGATAATTTGATTTTTGCATTACCACCACTACCACCATCGCAGCTATTATCTTTTATTTATAAACCTACAATGAACTTCATTCTTCATTATATCTTTAAATCTATTATATATGTATAAAACATTATATGTTTGAAAAATTGTGATATTATGAAAAAAAAAAAAAACAAAATTCTCATCAAGTTTTTTTTTATTTTTTTTTTTTATTTTTTTTTTTATTTTTTTTATAAAATTCAAATAAATCCTATTCTCACTTCACCTTTTTTCCATATTTGTATTGTAATAATATTGTAATTTTATATATATATATAGTAAATATTTGTATTCATAAAAAATAATTATTTAAAAACCACACATTTGACCAAATTTTTTTTAAAAATAAACCCAAATCAACCCAAAGTTTAAAAAATAAAAAAAAAAACAAAAAAAAAACACACACCCACCAATCATTATTTATTTATTTATTTTATTTATTTAAAATATTAATAGTTTCATATATATAAATTTTTATAAATCATGGAACAATTATTAGAAGCAATTAGTGATGCAGTATCATCTATGGTATTATATTCAGTTGAAGCAGATGAAAGTAATGCAGCAATTCCAAATATATTACCAGGAGCACAAGGTGTTAAATCTACAGTAGATTATTTAGTTGATTTAGCATCAAAGAGCGCAGCACTATGGGATAATTTTAATCAACCAGATATGAAATTGAAAATGATAGATACATGTGATAAAATTAAAGAAGCAACTGGATTTCTATTAGAGAGTGCAACTATTCTTTCAAATATGCCATTTAATAAACCAGCTAAAAAGATATTGTTAAAGGGTGCAAAAGGTATAATGGAACATATGGTAGTATTATTACAACAAGCAGATTTATATGAAGTCACACGTTTAATTAGATATTGTAGACGTTGTGAAAGTAAATTGAAAATATTTATTGGATTGGATCCTGGCGAAACATTCTTTGCAACAGCAGCTCAAGATTTTGTTACATCTACAGTTGAAGTTGGTAAAATCGTTGGTAAACGTATTGGTGAAATCGATGATTATGCATTGAAAAAAAGATTTGAAGAATCAAATACATCACTAAAAGTAGAAGTACCAGTTGTTCTCCAACATTTTGCATATTATCAACGTGATGGTAACGATAGACAATCATATAATAATGGTCAACGAGTTGCAAAAACAATATTTGCTATCATTGATGAAATCATTGTTGTTGCACGTTTATCCGCAAAATCACCATTTGATCTTTCAATGATTCAAGGATTGGATTTAAGAGATGATGATGATTTAAAAGATGCAAATATATTGATATCACAGGAGAAATCAAGATTACTTAGTGCAATTGAAGCTGGTGATGGTAAGGAAGCTTCTCGTGCATTGAAAGCAATTAAAAAAGGATTAACCGATCAAATTGTAATTTCAAAAGCATTGGCAAAATCAACTGATAACCCAATAGAGAAAAAGAGATTGGAAGATGCAGCACGTCAAGCTCAATTTGTATTGGATGGTATTATTGCACAATTTGGTCAATCTGTTGAAGAATTGTTGGCACGTCCAGATAATTCATTGTTATTCAATAGATTGAAAGCAAATTTAGATACAATTATGGAAGCATCCGATCAAATGGTAACAAGTTCAGCAAGATTATCAAGTAATGATGTTGAAGAATCAACAAAGAATCTTGAAGATTTAATTGAACGTTGTAAATCAAATATTGTAAAGAGTGAAGTTGATAAACTACACACAAATGTACCATTACTTCAACCAACATTCACTGAAATACTTGATATAATCGATGGTATTGCAAGTGCAACTGAAGATCCAACAATTAAATCAACACTTGAATATGCATCTCGTGAAGCTCGTCAACGTGGTACATTGATAACTGGTAGATTGGAACGTTTGGTTGATACATTTGAACGTGATCTTTCAAATAAAGAAGTACAAGATGAAATGACAGCCCTACTAAATCAATTAGATCAAATGGGTAAAGATTTATTACGTTCAGTATCATTGGGTACAAGTAGTCAAATTTATGATAATCATCGTTCCATTCAAGAGAATTTAGGTGCACTTAGACAAGCAATTGTTGATGGTGATAAAAAAGAAATGCAAAATGCATTACGTTCCATTAGAAAAGGTATGAATGATCAATTAAATGTTGCACGTTCAATGGTTAGAACTACAGATGATCAACATATTAAAGATGCATTACAAGCTGCAATTTTGAAAGCTGATGATGAATTAAATGACTTGATCAAAAATTTATTTACCGCATCACAATTTGCAATTCAAGATGCATCAAATCCATCTGCTATGCAATCATTGGAAGATGCAATTGGTGATGTTGATTCAATGAATGCTCAATTTTTAGGTGCAGTTTCACGTGATTTAATGCAACAAAATACTCGTCAATTGGAAAGTAAATTAGCACAATTAATTCAATCAATTAAAACTGGTGATCAACAAGCAACTGTTACCGTTTTGAAAGGTGTAATTGAAGATATTAAAAAACAAGGTCTTGTTGCTGAACTTGCCTCCAATTCAATTCGTGAAACAGATGAAGAACGTTCAAATCGTATTCGTGATAGAGCCATTGAATTAACAAATACAGGTCCATCATTAGTTAAATCTGTTAAAGCTTCACTCGTTGAAATGAATTCTGAAAATCTTGGTGCGCTCGTTCAAAATATTGGTATGATTCGTGAAACCAATAAAGATTTAAACAATGCTGTATTCCTTTCAACAGAAGAAGAACTATTGGAAAATTCAGCAAAGATTGATCAAGAAATGCGTCGTATTCAAACTGCATTGGCAAATGGTCAACCAATTACAATGGCAGAAGTTAATTCATTAATGAAGAAAATGAACAATCAAATTCGTTTAGCTCATCAACATTCAAAATCATTGAAAGATCCAAATAGTAAAAAAGTGTTATTGGATAGTACTGAAAATTTAAATAAATTGGTATCATTATTGGTTGATGCATGTAAAAATCAAATTCAAAATCCAAATGATCAAGCATCCAAAGATCGTGTACAACAATTGTTGGACCAAGCAATCAAAGCAAATTTAGATTTAATTGGTGGTAGTTTCTCAACTGCAGAAGAATTAGTATATGGTACACCACATTTATTGAAATTAATTTCAAGATTAGAAGATGCAATTGCCAATGGTGATATTGATGAAATTAAACGTTGTTTCAAAGAATTGAACGAAGAATTATCACGTCAATTATTTTTAGCACGTATTGCAGAATCATCAATTACCGATCCAGAAAGAAAGAAATTACTTCAAGAAGCAATTGCAGATTTAGAGCTACTTCAACAAAATATTTATCCTTCACTTATGGAATTCATTGCAAATCCAAATTCATTGGAAGCTAGAAACAATTTAAATAGATTACTTGCTAAATTAAAGAATGAAGTTGAACGTGTATCATCCATTTCATCATCATCACCAACTGAACATTTGGAATCAAAATCTTATTCAATTGCAAATGAATTGATTAAAGTTGAAAAAGCATTGGAAAAGAATAACTCTGTGGAAGCAAATGATGGTATTCAAAAAGCAATGAATGGAATTAAACAACAAATTCAATTATCAAAACATATTGCTGATTCAACTGATGATATCTCACAAAAACGTTCAATTGTTTCATTATCTGATCGTTTAGAAAAACAAGCATTGGTATTATTACAAGCTGTTAAAGATTCATTAGCAAATCCAAATAGTCAACCACACAAAGCTAAAGTTGTTGAAGCATCAAATGCAACACGTACATTAATGGCTAAATTAATTGCTGCATCATCAAACAAAGTACCAGAAGATCAAATCATCAATACTGCTCATGCAATTAAACGTGATTTAGATCAATTATCATCACAATTATCATCACCATCAACTTCAAAACAAGAACGTGATGCATTATTATCTCAATTTAGATCTGGTGAACTTCAACAAAAAGTTGAATTACTCAAAGCATACGCTGAAAAAGTATCAAATCCTTCAATGAAAAAACAAATTTACAATGCAATTTCAGATTTAGAAAAGAATGTTAAATCAACTATTCAATCAATTGATTCAGTTAATGGTAAACCAGGTGGTGCAACAGTTGATGATATTAAGAAATTGGTTTCATCATTGGATCAAACTTCAAAGAGTGCAAGTCAAGTTGTTACAGCATCAACTGGTACAAATGAAGATCGTTTACTTTCAAAAGCAGTTAAAATTAGTAACACATTGGATGCAATTCAAAAACAATCAAAAGCAGGTAACAAAACAAATGTTGATAGTAATCTTAAAGAATTACGTGAAGAATTGGGTGATACAATCAATTTAATTAAACAAGCATCTGATCAAGTTAGAGATCAACATAAAAAGGTTGCATTGAATGAAATTGCAGAGAAATTAAAATCAGTATCACAACCAATTGCAAATGTTGCAGGTCAATCATGTGCAAAACCATCTGATAAATCATTGGAAACTGAATTAAAGAATCTTGTCAATCAAACAAAAGAATTATTGAGCAAAGCAGTTGGTAATTCATCAAATAATGATAATTCATCAGATCAACTCGATAAAGTATTGTTCAAAGCAAGTAATGATATCAATCGTATTAATCATGCAATTGAAAGTGGTGATCAAGATGAAATTTCAAATTCAATTTCAAAATTACAAGAAACTGAAAATAAATTGACAATTCTTTCCAGCTCATTACCAAGTTCATCAGCAGAACATGAAAAAGTTAAACAATCTATCAACGCAATTAACAATGTAATTATTCCAACCATTTTAGAAAATTCAACTCGTGTATTGGTAAATCCAAAAGATTCAAAATCAAAACAATCCATTTCCACTGATTCAAAGAAAGCAATTGATGATCTTTCAAAATTAATTTCATTAACCAATAAAACGCCTGAAGAAAATATCATTTCAAATGGTACAATTATTCATCGTGATACTGATCAATTGTTAAACAATGCAATTAAATCTGGTGATAGATTAGCAGTTGAAAACAATGTTGATACTCTTTACAAAACAGTTTCTGAACAATCTGTATTAGCTCGTGCACTTGCATCACAAACAAACAACCAATCAAGAAAACAAGAATTACAATCAAAAGCATTGGAATTGGAAAATTTATTACCAAAATTATCATCAATTAATCAATCAATTCAACAAGATTCCAATTCTGGTTCAGGTAAACCAATTGATAAATCATTGGTAGATAAATTGGAAAAAGTTACATCTGATATTAAATCTGTTAATCAAAAGATTGTTAGTGAGGCAATTAATGAAAAATTAGAAAAAGAACATAAAGAAAGAGAAGCGCGTGAAGCAGCATTTAAAGCAGAACAAGAAAGATTACAACGTGAAAAAGAAGAACGTGAAAAAGCACAACAAGATGAAGTATTTGCAGCAGCTCAAAAAATTGCTGAAAGAACTAAAGATTTAAATAAAGATCAAACTCCAGAAGGTAAATTGTATAGTACCGCTCAAGGTATCGCTGGTATTATGAGAGATTTATCAATTGCTGCTTCAACAAATGATAAAAAAGGTATGATTCAATGTTCAAAATTATTAGCAGATCAAGTTAATCTCTATCTTACTCAAGCAAAAGAAACTGCTGCTAAATGTACTGATCCAAAATTAAAAGAACAAATTATCACTGCTGCTCAAGCCGCTAAAAATTTCACTGTTCAACTTAAAATCATTGCTGCAGTTAAAGCCGCCTCTGATGATGATGATCCAAATACAAATAAACAACAATTGGTTAAATGTGCAAAAGGTTTAGCAAAAGCAATTGTTCAAACTATTAATTCTGTTGAAATTGGCCAAATTAGAGTAAAATAAACAAACAAAAAAAAAATAATATAAAATATAAATATAAATAAACAATCATACAAATAATACTACTATAACTATCTATTATCTATTATTTACAAAATATATATATTTATACTTTATTTTTTATTTTATTCATTTTTAATATTTTTAGATTTGATTAAATTTCTTTTTTTTGTGTTAATATTGTGAATTGAATGATTAATATTTTTTGTATGATTTGCTACAATGTTTGTTGGAATTTGAGAACTAATTACAATATTTTTATGATGTGAAAATATAACAGCAACAATCCAAGATACAATTTGAATTGATGTAAATTTAAAAAGGAAACCAAAAAAGAATTGAACTTCACCAACTATATTTGTAGTACTAATATCATAAAAAAATACTACTGTAATTACCATTCTCAACATTTGAATTAATGATAACCATGGATAACTTTCAAGAAATGATATTTTTAATTTACCTTGTTGTTCACTTGCATTATTACTATTTATATTATTATTATCATCAACAGAATTGATCAATGTATTATTTTCACCACATTTTTGACGTTTTAATACAATTACAGGATCAGAATTATTTTTTGATAAAATTGAACCGACAAATGCAATTTGGAATGTTATTATTATACCAACTTTATAAATATCATTATCTGTGAAAACAAACTTAAATGTTTCCAAACTTGATAAAACAATACTTATACTTAGTGCTTCCATTAATAAATAACAACACATTAACGTACCAAACACATCATTAATTTTGTTTTTTTTTGATTCAATTTGAATTTTTTTTGATGATTCAATGTTGTTACTATTGTTGTTGTTATTGTTATTACAATCATTGTCGGATATCGGATTTAATTGATCAGGTGAATAATCATCTTCAGGTACCCAACTTGGTGATTTATAAATAACTTTTAGTTTTGCAAATCCTTTTAACCTTTTTGATAAATTATACATTAATATGAAATGATGTATATTTAACCAAATTGTTGAATGAGTATCAACTTCTTCAGTTATACCAAATTCTGGTTCAACACCAGGATCTTCTTGTTTAAATGTACCAAATAATTTATCCCATATAACTAATACACCACCATAATTTTTATCAATATATTGTGGATTCTTTGAATGATGTACCATATGAATTGATGGTGTTATAAATATACATTCAATCCATTTAAAATAACCACAAAATAATTTTGAATGTAACCAAAATTGAACAATTCTATTCCAGTGATGATGATATGAATAATGAACTGGATGTACAAAAAATGCCATTGGTAAATAATGTAACCATGCTGATAAATATTGAAACATACTTTGTCTAGTTGCACTTGAAAAATTATAGTGTTCTGATGAATGATGAGGTACATGAATTGCCCAAAATAAATTAATTTCATGTCCCATTCTATGAAAACTATAATAAAATAAAAATAGTATATTAGTACATGTATACATATGATATCTATTTATTTTTACATACCAATAAATTGAAAAATCAATACCTAAAAAACCTAAAATAAAACTTAACCAACTTGATGATGATGGATTTAAAATTCTAAAATTATTCCAAACATATAAATATGGAATATAAAACATTGGTTTCATAAAGAAATGAAATACTTCTTGAAGTGAACCCAACAGTATTGAACATATTGTATCATTGAAATCATGATCAGATTCTTGATTTCTATATTTAACTTTATAAAATTGAATTGCAACTTCAACAACCATTGCTATAAAAAAAACTGGTATAGCCAAATTAATATAATTCGGTAATTCATATTCACTATATTTTTCAATTAAAAAACTATTCCTATTGTTGTTTGTGATAATAAAAATCAGTATATATTTTTTAAATTACGAAAAGGAATTAAAAAAAACTCAATATAAAGTTGTTGTGACTTGCTATTTTTTAGTGCCTCTCGTGTGTCTCTCTTGTACCTTTGTTTTTTTTATGTGTTAAGTGATGTGAGTTTTTCAAATACGAAAAAATAAAATCTAAAAAAAGAAATAAATTTTTATCTATATATTGATAAATAATTTATTGTTTTTCTTGATACACTAACAATTATTAATATTGTTCCTTTTCTATTTTTACATACATGTTTGTTTAAATTCTAAAAGGTATTTACTAAAAATATGTTTTTGATTTGATCATTAAAATTAATTATGATTTTAAAAAATAATTCTTGATTTTAAATAAATTATTATTATTTTTAAAATAAAATTGGGTGATAGAAAAATACCAAAAAAAATATAATATAATAATGGTGTTGTGTGTGTGTCAAATATGTGAGTGAGAGTGTGTGGTGACCTTATTTTACTAATACTATATATGATTATTAATTAAAAAACCTTTTATTGGTGATATTGATTATTTTAGTGTGTGTTTGTCTTTAAAATGTTTTAAAGTTATTTATTTTTTTATTTTTTATTCTTTTCTTTTTTAATATATTCTTTTTAATTGTTTTTTTTAATATTTTAATTTATTATAATTGTATAACAAAAAAACTGTTTTTGTATGTGTAGTATATATTCAATGATGTTAATAACAACCTTTTTAATAATTGTAGTTGTTTTGGTGCTTGTGTATGTGTAATGAAAGAGAGAATGTTAAATAAATCTATATGTCTTTGTGTGTATGTGTGTTGATTAATTAAATTTAAAATTATTGTAATCTTTTATAAATTATTAACCCCAATATGTTGGTGTTTTTTATTTTTTATTAATATTTTTGATTTAAATGGTTTTTACTATTTTTTTTTATTATTTTAATTTTGGTTAAATTTATATAATTATTCTAGTTATATGTTTATGAGTTATGTACATTTCATTTTTTTATAAAAAAAACTATTTTTTCATTTTATTATTTCTTTTGTTATTTGTTTTTTATAAAAAAAAAAAAAAGATCTAGATTGAAAATCAATTAATAAATTAATGGGAATACATATAAATATATACATTTTATATATTCATTTATATATAATGTGGTGTAATATATAAAATATACATTATGGCATTGAGAATACTAGGTAATACAAATTATTATTATTTACATTTACTAATATTACTACTGCAAAAACTTTGTTTGTTGCACAATTATACTATGTTTCTTTGGCTTGTGTGTAGGAATATGTGTATGTTTGGGGTTATTTATTATGTATAATTTATCTGTAGAACACACAACAACTGGTTATTGTATTATTAATTTATATAATTGTGTTTTTATTTGTCGATAAAATACTATTTTTTAATTAATAAAACAATAAAAAAAATAATTATTATCACAATACAATAATAACAATAATTTATAAATATACCAAAAATAACAAAATTATAATTAATATTAAAAATTGTATACAATTATATGATTTCTATTGTTTTTCTTTAAAAAAAACCAATTTCTTATTAAAATAAATTTATCCGCTTTGAGTTTAAAAAAAAATCAAAATACAATCATTGGATTAACGTGTGTTGAGTTCGTTTCAAAATATAAATAATAATTTTAAAAATGTGTTAACATATTGTATATATATATATAACACACCATTACCACCCACACTTTATAAACCACATGTATAAATAATAAAAAAAAATTTAAATTAAAGGTTTGAGTGTGTGTATGTGTACAATCAACAGAAACAGATACATTTTTTAATACACACACAAATTCACACTAACAGATAAATTTTTTTTTTTTAACACTCAAACCACTACTGACACACATATTCATATATGTAGCATGTTTTAAAAATTCTATCTAGTGTGGTAGTTAAGTACACATAAAATTAATGTGTGTCATTTAATTTAAAATCTACATTAAATCAGATTACATCTTATGGTTTAAAGTGTGTTAAAACTTAATATCATATTGAATTTGTTTAAAGAAGATCCAAATTGAGCGATAACTTAAATTTTTAACTTTTTTTGTTAATTTATTTTTTTTAAAAAAAAACCACAAACACACAATACTAATTGACCTAATTAAATTAAAAATGTTCACAAACTACAATTTTGTCAGAATATCCTTTTTTATGATTTTTTAAATTTTTTTTTTTTTTTTGAAATTGATTGTCGATTTTTATTTTTCGTTTTTTTGATAAAAATCGTCTGATAGTTGGTGTGTAAATTAACCACATATAAAAAATGACATCTAGGATAGATAATTCTAAAAAAAGGAATGCAGATAATGATGAAAATGATAACAATAATAATATTCAAAGAAGAATAGTAAATAGGGTTGTAATTCCTGTAAAATTGATGAATAGAACAAATGAAATTATAAATAGTTTTGGTGATAGTGATATTGGTGAAGTTGAATTCGTTGAGCAAGAACAACAACAGCAACAACAACCAGATCAACCAGCTCAATTGGCTCAACAACAAATTCAATTCTTTCAAGTTATTCAAAATCAGATACAACAACTTTTTCAAAACTTAGTTCAACATCAATTACCTCAAGCATATCAACAACAAGCGCAACAACCACAATATAATCAACAACAAGCACAACAAGTAAATCATGATGCACATCAAGCTCAATATAATCAACAGCAACAGCAGCAAATGCAACAATATCAACAGCAACAAATGCTATATCAACAAGCACAACAACTTCAATACCAACAACAGCAGCAAATGCAACAACAACAACAAAATCAATTTCAACAAGCACACGCACCAGCACAACAGGTACCAGAACAAAATGAACAAAATGAACAAAACGAACAAAATGAACAAAACGAACAAAATGAACAAGATAACGCACCTAAACCACGATCAAATAGAACTAAAACAACACCTACACTACCAATAACACGTTCAGGAAAATTATTAAATAATCTTACATATAGTAAACCACCAGTACGACCTAAAAAGACATATATTAAAAAACAACCAAGAACACCAGTTTATAAAAAAAAGAAGAAACCAACACCTCCACCAACCCCACCTCCTTCACCACCACCATCACCTTCACCTCCACCATCTCCTTCACCACCACCATCACCACCACCTCCATCAAAACCACGTTTTAATAGACCACCACCAATTGAATCAACTGAAGTTAAAAAATCAAATGCACTTTCATCAGTTGCAATATATAGTAATTTTGATGATCAAAATAAAGCACCACTAACTAGGAATTCAATTGGTAATTTCTTTGGTGTACAACATTATGGAAGAAGAAGAGTACCAGCAGAAGATAATTTGTCAGGATTAATTGATTTGTACCTTTTAAGTGAAGAACAAAGAGTATCAGTTTATACAAGAATTATTAAGAGTATAGATAGAAGAACTGAAAAAAGACATGATGAATGTTGGACATACCTTAAACCAAATCTTGATTTCACTGTTGTTAATAGCAAAGGAGTAGCTATAACAGTAAAAGATCATATCAAAGTTTCAAGGATAAGATGCTCCGATGTACTTTGGTATTACAATACAAAGCAAGATAATAAATTATTGGGTTATGCAGATGATATTAGAGAAAAAAGAGATAAAGCTTCAAAACCTGAAATATTTATTAATGGATATGGTGTTGGTCAAACCTTAACTATGCTTTGTGGCAATGTTAAATGTTTAAATTACAATCATATGCATGTAGAAGTAAGAGTGTTGGTTAAACCATCACGTTTTTCATGTCGTAAAGATGGTATTGAAAATTGTCAACATTCACCAAG
Organism: Dictyostelium brefeldianum; assembly: GCA_013375695.1. NCBI lineage: Eukaryota > Evosea > Eumycetozoa > Dictyosteliales > Dictyosteliaceae > Dictyostelium > Dictyostelium brefeldianum. The sequence goes on from JABXES010005636.1 coordinate 13,019, forward strand.
GTGTATTACACCATATATTTCTCAAGGTAATCCAGATGAAAGCGAAAGTGAAAGTGATAATGAAAACGAAGGTGGCGATAATAATAATAATAATAATAATAACAATATTAATAACAATAATATCAACAATAATAATAATAATAATGAAAACCAAAGTGACAACAATAATTTTAATAATAATAATGGTTTTAATAATGATTTTAGTAACGATTTTAATAATAATTTAAATAATAATGGTTTTAATAATGATAATAATAATTTTAATTTTAATAATAATAATTTTAGTAATGATATTAATATTAATAATAACGAAGAAAGTGATGATGAATAGGTTTATCATCACATTTAATAAAACATTAATTCATAGTATTTTTTATTTTTTAAATTTTTCAAAATCTGTTTTTTTTGCGAATTTACTTTATACCTTTTTTTTTATTTTTTTTTATTTTTTTTATTCGTTTCTTTTGAAATGTAGCTATAATATAATATATAAAATGATAACAAGATCAGGTTCAAAGAAAAGAAATATAGATAATGATATAGATGATAATAACAATGATAGTGGTAGTAACAATAAAAAAGGGAAAATATCAAAAGTTACTGTTCCTGTTCAATATGCAGATGAATTAATAAATAAATATGGTCATAAAATAGATAAAATTAAACTTTATGAACCAAAACAAAATGAAAAACACCTTCAACAAGAAATAAAAGCTCTGAAACAAGTAAATAATATACTTTTTCAACATATAGTTCAAAATAATCATAATAATAATCAACATAACAATCAAAAACCTCCACAGCCACAACAATATAAAATAATACAGCCACTACAAATATTACCACCACCACTACCACCACATGAAGAGAAAGAAGAAGAAGAAGAAGAACATGACACACCTCAATCACCAGAAATATCAATTCCAAGATCAAGATCAAATAAATATCATTTAAAAGAATCAAATGGAACACCAAATGATAAAAAAGCAGATAAATCAAAAGAACTCACAATTTATAATAATAGACAGTCCAAACTGAACAACCTTTATATTTTAAGTGAAGAACAAAGAGAAACTATTTATAAAAAGATTGAAGAATGTATAAATAAAAAACAAGATGACGAATGTTGGTATCATAAAAAATCATCTCTTGATATCAGAGTTAATAAAGAAATATTAGAAATAAAAGTTAAAGACCACGAAAGCATTACTCATATCAAATGTAATCAAATAATTTGGTATTTCAACACAAAACAAAATAATAAATCACTTGGATATCAGGCTAATAATAAAAGTAGTAAAGATAGTGAATTTGATGAAGAAGGTTATGGTTATTGCCAAAGTTTAGTATTACTATGTGGTAATAAGAAATGTTTAAATCATAGTCACATGCTTGTTGAATGTTCACAAAAAATTAATCGTAATTCATGCCACACTTTTGTTAGTTTCAAATCATTAAAAAAAACTACAACATGTCCGCATATTCCATCATGTATTGGTAAAAATATAATACCAAAAGAAGCTGATGAACAAATTATTTGCCAAATTGAAGGTCCAAAATAAATAAAACCATATTTTTGGATATTTTGCAACCCAATTTTTATTTTTTTAATTTTTTTTTTGTGTTTTTATTTTTTTTATTTTTTTTTTCATACACATTATTTTCTCATAATGTAAATTACTATTAATAATGACATCTACAAATACAAATAAAAGAATATTAGATATAAGTGATAATGAGGACAATTATCAAAGAAAAAGAATAAAAGAAACAACACCAACTGAAAATACAGACTTATCTCAAGATAATATAAATATTTCAAGTAATGGTGGTGACACAAATAATGTAGAGCAACTAAGAATAATGTCATTAAGAAGACAACAATCATTAAAGCAGTTCTTTGTAAACCAAATTCGATTCTTTCTCAAATTTTTTAAAAAAAGACGTAATAGTGACTTAGATGATAGTACATTTCAATTTAATGACCATGATGAAAGTTTTGATTTTGGTATGCCATCATCTCCATTCTCACAATCACAACAATCACAATCACTTTCACAACCTCAAACACCTTATTCAATATCACAATCTTCTCCTTTTTTTTCAAGAACACCATCTTACCCATTTTTACGAACACAATCTCAATCACAGTCACATTCACAAACATTATATTCATTCTCACAATCGAATTCTCAATCAGAGTCGCGATCATCCTTTTTTCAAACACCTTCATTTTCACAATCACAAACTTCGTCCTTTTCACGAACACCAGTGTTTTCACAATCTCAATCACAACCATCACAAATATCATCGTTTTCACAAACATCACAACCATCACAAACAACATCATTTTCACAAGCACCATCACAAATACAAACACCACCCTTTTCACAAGCACAATCACAACCATCACAAACATCATCCTTTTCACAAGCACCATCACAAATACAAATAAGTCAAGATAATGAATATGAAGATTATAGTGACAATGGATTTGATTATGGTGGATATAGTGACGATGATTGGGAAAGTGTTGGTAAATCTGAACCTCCTTCAACACCTCCATTTGAACATCCATCAACACCCCTTTCAGCACCTCCATCACCTTCAATTTACAATAAAAACAATAAAAACAATAATGAGTCATCAGCATATCCAGGATCATCATTTACTTCATTTGCATCATTTACATATCCAAAAATTGCATCAACATCAACATCAGCAACATCAGAAACATCAACACCAGAACCAGTATCAGTGGAAATAGCAGTAACACCCGAACCATTAGATAATGAACAAGTAGGAGATATAATGTATGAATCATTTGTAAGTGATAATGGTAATGAAGATGGTAAAACTACCAATTCCAATTCCAAATTAAATAACTTGTATTCTCTAACTTTGGAACAAAGAATTTCAACTTATAAATCAATTATCAAGTGTATTGATAAAAATGGAAAACCAGCAGATGATTGTTGGTTTAAAAAACCAATTACTTGTGACATTAGAGTGAATTCAGATACATTGGAAATCAAATTAAACCATCCAACTATTAAACATATTAAATGTAGTCATTTAATTTGGTATTTCAATACCAAGCAAAATAAGAAATTATTAGGATATCCAAATAATCGTAACAAAGTTGGAACATTTGATAAAGATGGATATGCATATGGCTTTAGTTTAGTGTTTTTATGTGGTAATAAGAAATGTTTAAATCATAATCACATGCATGTTGAATCATCTCAAAAAGTTAAAAGATGCTCTTGTTTAAAAAATATATTCATTCCTATATCCCCTCTATCTCCTAAAAAAATAAATTGTCCACATTCACCCCAATGTATTGGTAAAAACATTAAACTAAATGTCAGTTTCGCTCAAAAATCCCTTAGCGAAAGTGAAGATGAAGAAGATATTAGTGAAGAATAATAACATCAAATACATAAATAAAAACTAACTACAAATAACAGTATATACAGATTCTCTTTTTTTTAAGTTTATTAGATTATAATTCCTAAATAAGGTTTTTTTTATTTTTTAAAAAACTAACCTTATTTATTATTCATAGTTACGTATATAATACTTTAATATATTTTAAATATAAAATGAAAGAGTAAATTCAGAAGATACAGATAATGATAATGAAAGAGTAAGTAAGAAATTATCAAAAATAACTGGACCTGTTAAATATTTAAGAAATATTTAGAGACCAAAAAAAGTGGGATGTTTTAACATCAATAACAAAAGAGTTGGTATTTGCTGAAGAAGGTATACAATTACAACAACAACTTGAGGCTTTAATTGATTCTCATCAAAAATTAAATGAAACATTATATAATAACTTTCTTCAAAGAATACTTCCTTGACAAGCACAACAGCCACCACCACAAGTACAAGCACAACTTCGTCCAATACTTTCTCAAAGAACCAAATATCAAAAGAAGAACCAGAAACACAAGAAGATCAAGAAATGGGATTTGAAAATAATGCCAAAGAAAGTGCTTCATCACCAGAAATATCTTCACGTAGACAATCTAGACTTACTCCAACTCAAAATTTAACACCAAACAAACATTTAATACCAAAACCACAACCAACTTAAATTAATAAATCAAATTTACTTTAATCATTTTCAGCTTACACAAGAAACTTTGGACTGACGCCAACAAGAAAGACTAGAAGTGCAATGAATAAATTATTCAAAGATGGTCCAGGAAATCCAAAATTAAATGATCTATACTTACTTAGTGATGATCAAAAAGCAACAATCTATAACCAAATTCTATCAAAATTTGACGATGAAATTAAACAAAGGTATTGGTCTTCAATTACTTTGTGGTTATACAAACTTCATCAAGTGATAGTACAAATAAACAAATGAAGAAATCTCGTCAAGAATGGATTCAAAATAATACAATAATTTTAAAAAAAAAATCAATAATAATAGAAATAACAATAGTAACATATAAATATAAAAATAAAATGATATCATTGGGTTCCTCTATCTCTATTTCTTTTTAAATTTTTTTTCTATATTTTATATTTTTTTAATTTTCCAAATTTTCAAATACACAGTTATTTTTCATATTACATATTAACATATTTATAAAAATGGAAACTAGAGCAAGCAACTAGATCAAGTGATGACAAAAGAAGAAATTAAACAAAAAAAACACAAAACCAAAAAAAGAATTAAACATGTTCCATTTAGTGCATTAGAAGAAGCAATTAATGGAGACATTCTCTTTCATTGTTTCTGAAAAGATAGATTTATTTTTTTTTATTAATACAAAGTTATAAAGTTTTATTTTTATTGTGTTTTGTTTTATTTTAACAACACCAACAAATAAAAATATAGATAAAGGTAATTATAAAACAACAGCTCCATCAATTACAACTAGCACAACACATCAAATTGAAAAAACTAAAGTTGAAACCAGAAACAACTAAACCATTAATTTTTAACTTGTCAAAGATGAAATATTAAAATTAATTACAAAAATTAAAAAATCAAACAATCAAATGGTGAATAACAAACCTGGTTAATATAAATGAATATCAATATCTAATGGATTGACTAAATTGAATAGAGATCTATACATTCATACTTATATGCTAGTAGTACAATTGAAAATACTGTGGTAATCGTAATTGTTCAAATTCACATCACTTTATATTAAAATTAATAGATCCTAGTTTCTTAAATATATACACACTAGAGTTGTGCGGAAATCAAATAAACGTTTTTACAAAAAAAAAAATTTTTTTTTTTTTTATTTCTCACCATTTTGTTCACATTTTTGCAATACACTTTTTATTTGTTCGGAAAAAAAAAAGAGATATGCACACATGTTCTATTTGAAATTTTAATTTTTAAAAATATATTATATATTATATTTCATAAATGAAACCATTTTCATCACCAAATAACTACAATTACTTTAGAAAAGCACCACCTCCAACACGTTCAACATATGGTCGTACAAGAAGTAATAAAGATTTAAAAGATACAAATAATACAAACAATATAAATAATACAAACGATGAACATAATAACACAAATATAAATACTAATTCAAATATTGAAGAAACACATGTAAATAATAAAACAAACACGCAACAACCGCAATCAATACCAACATCATCTCCACCAAATACTGAAAACATTAATTTAGATTCAATAAGAGGTCAAGATAATAACAATGGTACAAATACAAATAATAACAACAATAATAACAACAATAGCAATAACAATACAAGTATTGGTATAAGAAGAACATTTGAAAAAGTTGATGATTATCAACAACACGAAACAGGATCGCAAAATAAAAAGACAACATTAACGTATGTATAATGATTTTACATTCAATGTTTTTAATAATAGTTAACTAATGTAATTCATATATTTACAATACAGTGGAGTTTATGGATCAATTAAAGGTTTAGATTCAAGTGATCTTTGTTTTGGTTATAGATTAATCAAAAATGTAACAACAATTGGAAGGTAAATTATAACAATGTTAATTGATATCTTTGATTATAAACATTATATAATTACTAACATATTCCCTTCACATATTAATAGTAAAAAAGATGATGACATTCAATTAAATATCAATACTAAATTTAGAACTTTTGCAGTAATTAAAGCATCAAGATTAAACACAGTAACAATTTACAGTAGTCTTGGTCATATAGTTGTAAATGGTAATCATGTAAAAAGTCAAAGATTATCAAATAATGATCGTATATTCATCAAGGGTCAATATTTTGTTTATAATGGTACGTTGGAATGAAACAACAATATTATATCATTAGTTTATAAGTGACTATTATACTAATATGTCTTATTGTAACACTTACAGACCTTGATGCAAATGGTAATATCAATTATAATATCAGTGATGAATTTAATAGAAATGATAATTTTAGAAATGGTAATAAAAATGTAATCAATAATAGAAATAAAAGCAGTAGTTATAATAAAGATGGTGGTGGTGGTGAACCTGCTGGTCATACTACAACTGATTTCACTACTGATAATTGTAATGATGAACATTTTCCATCTGATACTGAAAGTAATTTGCAACGTTCAACAACAGCAACACAAACAACAACATCAACTACCACTACCACATCTACATCTACTTCAACTGGTAATTCAGATATTCCAACATCACTTCCAAAACCACGTCAATTTGCATTTAAAAAACCACCAACAAGACAAAGACCATCAAATAATTCAAGTGAATCAACAAGTGTACAATCAACAAATTTACAATCAACAAGTTTACAATCTTCAAGTTTACCATTGGTACCAATCACATCATTGGGAGGTAAATCATTTTTCATCAGTGATCAAATTAAAAACAAGTGTATGTATGGCATTAAGCTCCACCACAATACAATATTATATTATTTCATATATTAATTATTCCATTTACAGCTCTTTTAAAAGAATATATTATATCATGTAAAGCAAAAGTTTGTGAAGACGAACCAACTTCAACTTTTAAAGGATTTTATATTATTCCAAATGATTATTTATTTTTATCTTCAATTAATAATGGTTTTAGAAAGGCATTTAAATTTGTTGAAGAAAAGTCTATTTACAATGGAAAATTGGTATGTTTATTATTTTTTGTTATCTTTATTGTATTTTATTCTAATTTCTTATTTTAAATAGATACCATGCAAGTCAACTTTTCTTTTCAAAAATAAAACAATTAGTATTTATCCATACTGTAATTCAAACAATATTTCAAGTGGATTAAAAAGAAAATTGGAAACCGATCAAATAATTAATTCTAAATTAGGTTATGATATAGATGGTGTATGTATTTTATTTTATCAATAACGCAATCTTTTATCAATAATTTACTAATATTGTTGTTTAAATTATATAGGGTAAATTTGTTGATGAAATTTCAAAAGAATTAGGTGCAAGAAGTTATAAATATGTAAATTATAATGGTTACAGAGGTCAAAGAAACAAGGTACATTATATTGTATGTTTAACTGAACCAATAGCAAGTGAATTTGTAAATGTACATTTTGATCAATTGGTTACATTAGAATGGGTTTTTGATTGTTTTAGAAGTAATACTTTCATTGATCCAACTAGTGAATCAATATATACACATTCATACTCAAAACAATTGTTATAATAATAATGATAATATAAATAATATAAATATAAATAACAATAACTGTAAAAAAAAAAGAAAATACTTTATTTAATATAATAATTAATAAATATAAAAAAAATAATAGTTATTATTCAATACCATGTACAATCAAGAGAATATTTGGAAAAAAGGTATTTTCAATTTATTCAATTTATAAATCAAATAAAATTGATTTTGATATGGTGTGAGAATTATTAGGTTATAAAATCAATTCTGTATGTACACTCATATATACATGTATATCGTATATATAAATATACTAATTATCATGTCAATATCAATATAGGAAACATTTCTTAAAGATCTTTACAAAGATATGGATATTATATCAAATAATTTAATGATCACCTATCATGTAAACATAGAGATATTGAATTAAATAATATTAAATATTATATATATTATTTAATTTGTATTACTGAACCTTCTGCTGAATTTAGAAAATACTTTTCTTATTGTAGATTAGTTTAAAATACTTATTTGATTGCATTAGAGTAAATCAATTCCTCGATCCAAATTCCTAATAATACTTCATACACAGTAAATATAGATAGATAAATAGATGCACATATATAAAAATAAACTAGAATTATTCTTTATTACTACTACTACAATGTAGTACCATTTGCATTATTATTTTTGGTTTGGTGTATGTATGTTATTATTATTGTTGTGGTTGTTGAAAATCATGATCTTTTCCAACTATTACTAAATTTGTTGGTTTTTTAATTGGTAATTTTTCAATTGATGCATCAAATTCACCAACATGAATTAATTCCCATTGTCCAAAACGTTTAATTTGATCTTCTTCTGATAAATTTTTAAAAGAATCTTGATTTTTTTCAATGTTTTCCCAATCATTATCCAATATTACTTTAAATAAATCATCTACTGCAATTTTGTGATGAATTTTAACATTCTCTGTCAATAAATGTAATCCTGGATTTGTATTTACTTCCAATAATAATGGATCTAAATTCTCGTTTAATAATACATCAAATCCTAATAATTCATATGATCCTTTATTTTGACCATTCTTTGGCCAACTTTTAATTGTAGTTGTAATTAAACTTTTAATTTCTTCATTTAATCTATCATTCCAAATATCACTACCTTTTTCTTTACTGTATATAGTAGGAAAACATGTTAATACTAATTATTTATTTGTGTGTATATTATTTATACATTACATTAAATGATCTCTAAATGTTTTTAATGGCCATTGATTTTCAGGGAATGGAGTTTTATGATCTTTTAAATATTCTTTTTGAACTTGATAATTACTTAGATGAACGAATCTATCATTTAAATTATCAGTTGAATATTCAATGCTACAGAATCTAAGATAACATTCTCTAAATTTGAAAATGATTAATGGATTTAAACTTTTAACCAATACAAATTGTCTGATATCAAATTTTGTATTTAAAATTGTGTATGGTGATTCAATATACTTTTGGACTATATAATCTTCTCCATTACTAGTAGTATGTTTCAATAATTTTGAAAGGTCACTAAATATTTCAATACCAACACCTCTTGCTTGTGATGCTGGTTTAACAATCCATATATTTTTATCACCATCGATATGTTTTTGTGATGGATATACAATCGAATCTGTTGTTGATAATATACCTGATTCTGCTTTTATTTCTTCTGGTTCTTTAGTTTCTTCATGATCATGATTATGAGTTACTGATATAATACTTTCAATATTTTGTTGTTGATTTAATAATTCATCATTGTTGATTCCAACTAATTTCATGTTTTTATTAATGTCTCTATTAAAATCTTTAATGAATGATTCTTTTTGAATTGGATTTGATAAAATGTATGATCTTGGAAAGAATTTACTAATTAAATTTGAAGTTTCTTTATTATTGTTGAGATATAAATTATTCATGTTTTTAGTGAGACCTATTTTTGATCCAATTTCATCATGATTTATAAAATGATTTACAATTTGATTTTCATTTGAAACTCTTAACATTTCCCAACACCAACTCCATTTTAAACCATATCCTCTTCGGTTTATAAAGTGTGATGATGGTATGTTAGTATTTAGTCATATTATAAAAGATGTCACATAATATGATATGCTGTATACATACTTTGATTTTTTAGTTTCAGTATAACCTCTACTTGTTAATGCATCTCTAATTAAAGTATGATTTGATGAAATTTGATCAATTTTAAATGTTTTTCTTTTATTTTGTAATAATAACTTTTTAACATCAATTTGAGGTTGAGGTGATGTTGTTTGTTTTTCTTCTTCTGTTGCTAATATTACATTGTTTGGTTGATCTTCAACTGAATTTGAAATAGTAATCTGTTCATCTTTAATATCAAAATCAGTTGAACAATTTACAAATACAAATAAAATAATAAATAATAAAACTATAATTAATTTTATCATTTTTATTATTACATCATAGCAAAATTAAATTTAATAAAAATAAAAACGAAAAAAAAAAAAAAAAAAAATCAATAATAAAAATATCTAGTTACCATTTCGCAAACCATTTTTTTTAATTATGTTGGTTTATTTGATTTTGTTTTTCCTATAAATAAGGAAATTTGGCTATATTAAAAAAAAAAAAAAAAATAGTTTAGAGTTACTTTCATTTGATGAAATGGGTTGATACTTCAAAAATTGAAAAAGCTGTGGTATTATCAAACAAATGAACGGCAATAGTAATAGTAATAGTAAAGATAGTAATACAGAAACAAAATGCCCAATATGTTCAATCAATTTAACACATTTTGAAATTGTTTACCATGTATTTTACATTTGGTAATAATAATCATTTCAACCTAGAGAAATTAGTATTGGATTCATTCAACCAATTAGATGATCAGCAAAATGATCATGCTAATACAAATAACCAACAACTATTAATGTTACCAGTACCAAAACAACAACCAATAACACAACAACAACAAGCAATGAAATCTAGAAATATTAGTAATAATTTTGATAAAAGATCAGTTCATACATGTTCATTACATAGTTTTTCAGGTGTTATATGTAATTTTAATGTTGGTAATAAGATATTGGTATTTTCAAATTACTATAATTTAACATACCGTTTTTGTTCACTTGTTGAAGTGGTTATTGAGGTTGTGATAACTAAATCTTAATTTTCCTGAAAACATTTGAAAGTTTAAAAAAGATATATTATGGGAACTCGTATTTAAACTTTGTCATTATAGTAAACATTCCCTTGGCAATTTTAATATTGGTAAATCAGAGGATTACTGCATCTTGCATTACAATCAAAAAATAAAACAATAATATATATACATCATCACAATACACATGTTCATTACAAAGTTTACTGGTTGTAAATATTCATTACATGTTGGTAATTCAATAATTTTATTTTCTGTTTATCAAGATGTCGTATTTTATTTTTGCACAATTGATCATTTAATCAATTCACATCAATCAATATCATTTGATTCATGGCACTTAATTAATAATAATAATAATAATAAAGATGTAAATTAAACTACTGTTAAACATATTTCATTAAATTATTTTATTTATCATAATTAATATGACATTTTGGGAAATTGTGTTATTGGTACTATTACTATTACTAATTCAGGTCTCTAATTGTTAAACAATCAGTACTAAAAAAAAAAATTTAATACTTTAACAATTTAGACACTTTTTTATTAAACCCAATTATAATTGTATTTATAAATCAATAACAATTGCAGATAAACAACCAGCACACTCAAATTGTGGGACTTGACGATCAACTCCAATTGAACTATTAAAAATACCTCCCAATTTGCCAAAATTTGAAGTATTGTATAATAAAGTATGAACAGTTCTTGGTTTATCAAAAGAGTTCATTGTTTTAGTTGATAATTTTGTAATCTTTAAAATTCCATCAACAAGATTGTCATGATATTCACCTGCATCATATTCGTCTTCAAGTTCATAATCCAAACTACAATTTGTAATAATGAAATTGCAAATTTGAATTCTCTTTTCACCAAAATAATGTTTAAATACTAATTTATTTATTCTTTTATTAATTGATATACTGTAAAAGTATTAGATACAATTAAACATTTAATGAATAGACGTCTATTCATTAAATGTTTAATTGTATCTAATACTTTTAAAAAATTGTAAAGACCATCATATTCTTTTATAAATAAATAATTATTGATATTTAATTTTGGTGTAATATGTTTATTCCAATCTTTACATACTAATTTAATACTTGAATAAAAGTCATATCTATTACCTAAGATTCTTTGATGAATTTCATATCCATTATCATCCATTTTTAATTCGGGTTCTCCATCTTCTGAATTCAACGAAACGATTGGCATGCATATTCTTTATTGCATTCTTTAATATTTTAATGATGAGTAAATTTGGAAATGATTTGAATATACCATTCTTAACTTCTACCAATGTTGATGTCGTTAACGGTGTTGTATTATTACTATCATTTGATTTATCTTCATTATTATGATTGAGTTTTATTCTTTTGTTGTTATTGTTACTGATATCTAATTTATCTAATTCATCTAAACATTTATTTATATCATCTAAAACATTTAATATATTTGATTTCTTATCTAATAATTGTTTTCTTGTGAGATTGCTATGATTATATTTATAACTCATTGTCGTTTGTATAATTTAACAACATTTTCAATAAATTCTAATGGTTTATAATTAAAATTTTTATATATTCAAATTATGGTATGATTGGTTTCATTATTATCTTCTTCCCTCTTCTCCATCTTCATCATTTTCTTCATCTACTTCCTCTTCCTCTTCCTCTTCCTCTTCATCATCATCATCCTCATCTTCTTCCTCTTCATCATCATCATCCTCATCATCATCCTCCTCTTCTTCATCATCAAGCAGCAGTAGTTCATCATCCTCATCATCTTCAAGTTCAAGTTCATCATCCTCATCATCCTCGAACAGCTCAAGTTCATCAAGCAGTTCAAGTAGTTCAAGTAGTTCATCATCATCATCATCAAGCTCAAACAGTTCAAGTTCATCAAGCAGCTCAAGTTCATCATCTTCAAGCTCAAGTAGCTCAAGTAGCTCAAGTTCATCATCTTCATCATCTGGTGAAATTGGGAATTAGAAATCTATTTTTTTAATATATACATAATAGAATTTAAAAAAAAAAGAAATGTAAATAATAGAATATAATAATTTAAAGTTCTTTTAATACCTGTAAAATTTTGGTAAAATTACTCTTTTTTTAAAAAAAGAAATAACTACAACAAAAAACAATCAAACAAACAAAACAAAACATATAAAAAAAAAAAAAAAATAGAAAAAAAACACATTGTATTTTTATATCCTTTTATTTTTTAATCTGTGTATATATTAATTATTTATGACAATAAATTAAATATTTTAATTAATTAGTTTATATACTATTTAAAACTGTATTTTTATTTTATTTTATTTTTTAAATTAATTGATTTGCTTGTTCAAATAATGTATTATATTGATCAAGTAAATTGATTAATGCCAACTGTGATTTTAACCATTTATTTGATTTTTTAATTGCCATTGACCATTTATTTTCAAGTGATGGGAATGATTTAACAATTTTAGCAATTACAATAATTGTCAACCAAATTTCATCATTATGATTTAAAAGTGTATTTGGTTTCTTTGTTAAATCAACTTCAAATAAATCTGAAACTGTTGACCATGACCCATTTGCTTTTTGTAATTTAATTAAACCAAGTAATAAATCCTCTTCTTTTGGTGTTGTTGTTGGTTTAGGGGTTGTTGTGGTAGTTGTATTAGTGGCATAGGATGCTGTTGGTTTAGGAGTTGTTGTGGTAGTGGTATTAGTGACAGAATAATCATAAGTTTTTGAATCAAATAATGGTGAAAATGTTGAGTTATATAATGGAGATGATGATGTAGTTTCTGTGGTTTTTCCGCCAAATATGTAATCTGAAATTGATTTGAATGATGGAAGTGAAAATGATGGAAGTGAAAAAAAAGATGATTTTCTAAAATAACTACGACTTTCAAACGATAAATCAGAGGTTTGATTGACTAGTTCTGCCATGACATCATTTGCAATAGAAAGTGTACTTTGAATATTTTGATAAATTTCATCTAATGAAGCATCTTGACTTCTTAACATTTGACCTTCTGTGTGTTTAATATCTATAGTTTTCATGGTTTCAAATGTTGGTTCTAATGATTCTATAGTTACAATAAATGAAGTATGTTTTGAAACAATGTTGAACTTTTTACCCAATTGAACAATTTGATTTTTATTATCCAAATGTTTAATTCTTTCACCAAATTCAAGATCTTTAATAATATTAAATGCTGTAATTGTATGAATTGAATTTGATTTAACCAATTTATTTGTTGAAAAATCCAATTCAATTGGAAAACTTAATCTTTTACCAGTTGGCCCATCACCATGTAACACTATTACTGATTTGTTTTCTTGAATATTATTTATATTTTCAATTAAACCATAAATCATTAATCTTTCGCCAGAATAAACTGGTCTAATATTGGAAGGACCTTGTATTATTGATAAATTACCCCAATCAATTGAAATATTAACAAACATTGGTTCCATTGAAATTGATAATAATTTCATTACTTTTTCTTCAATATCTGAATTTGTGTGAATTAATTCATAATAACCTTTACATGCACGTGAAAGTCCAATTACCAATTCACGGTCTACTGAATTACCAATACCCAATGTGAAAATACGAGTATTTACAGATGATTGATCAGATACATAGTTTACTAATTTATCTCTATTTGAAACTTCACCATCTGTAAGAATAAATAATTGTCTTGGATATTTTGGATCTGGTTCAGTTGATAAAATATTAACCAATGGTTCATATAACATTGTACCACCTAAATTTGCTTCAATTTTACTAATGAATATTGAAATTTCATCCAATGATTCTTCGGTGTACATTCTTGACGATTCAAATGCCTTTATATATGTTGAACCAAATAAATATACATTGAATTTACAATGTTCATTTAAACTTTTAACTATAAATTCCATTGCACATTTAGCTTTTAAAATACCAATACCTGACATTGAACCAGAACAATCAATTAAAAATATATATTCAATTGAATTGATGATTTCATCACCTGGTAACGATTCAAATGATGGTAAAAAATTTAGTGCAACTGCATATGAATTTGTTTTTTCATTAAATTCAATGGTTGAAGTTGGTTTATTAAATTGATTATCCAAATCACTATTATCATTATTTGGTTGAACAATAACTAATAAATCTTGATTAAATCCACATTCTGTTGATACTTTAACTATACCACTACCATCTTTGTTAATATTTTTAACTTGTTTAATTACATTTAGTGGTTGAATAATTAAATCAATATCTGATATACCATTTACCAATGAAACATCAAGATTGAAATTGAAATTGAAATTACCATTTGGAAATAAATATTTATGAAAAAAACAATGATAACTTGTACAATGTTCATAAATTTCTGAAATTATTGAAATTGTAATAGTGACTTTTTCACCTGGTGGTATATTACCCAATTTAAAATTGAATATACCATCAGCTGATTTCTCTGCTAAAAATGCTTGGTTACCAGATGCAATTGAATCATCATATTGATTTGATGCTTTAATGTTTTCTTTAATTTTACCAATGTATGTATTATCTTTCCATTTAATTGTAAATCCATTTACTATTGATTGAGGTGGTAATGGAATACTATATTTTCCTTCAACTGGAGTTGATGAACCATTATTATATGTTTGAATTATTTCAGATTCAATATAATTATCAAACATTCTTGAATTTATTGTAAATTCCAAACAACTAAATATATCCCTATTTGCAAATTGATAGTTTATTGGTCTTAACCCAATTGAACTTCTAAATACACTTTCAAATCCTTCTCTTTCCATTGTTCTAAAATAATCAAAATAATATGCATTTTTATAATCTTTTTTATCTCTATTTCTTTGGTTATTATTTGATAATTCGGTAGTATTTGTTGTCATTTTATTATATATACAAATATTAAAAAATAATAAAATATAATAATGAAAAATCTATTTATAATATTTTTAAAAATTAAAAGAAAGAAAAAAGAAATTTTCAAAAACACACTTGCAACTGTTGCAAAAAATTGTGGCATTTTTTTTTTATATTGCCAAAAAATTAATCTTTGAATGATTTTTTTAATATCTTAATATTATTATTATTTATTTTTTATTTTATTTTTATTAAAAATGAACTCCCTACAAAGAAATTCTATTTTATTATTATTGATTGTGTTGTTGTTGAAATTACTTTTTTGAAGTTGATTTAGCAGATTTAGCTCTTGGTTTTTTAACTGTTGTTGTGGTAGTGGAATCTGATGATTTTGATTTTGGTGATCTTGATGATTTTGATATAACATTTGATTTTTTAATTAAATTTGAAATACTATCTTTTCCATCTTTTTTATTTTCATCATCAGTTAATTCGTCGTCAATTTCTTGTTTTTCTGATTTTTCACCTTCAACTTCTTCATAACCTTCAGCAATTGATGTACCACCTGAACCTTTTGAAGTTAATGAAGTGAAATCATAAATTGCATGACCAGATGAACCACGGAATTTTCTAGTAAATGCAGCTTTGACAGTTGATTTAATATCTTTTGTTGGGTCTTGTAATGTTTTTGTGACAGCACCACTCTTTTCTTCAGTGATATCAGTCCATGATGAAAGTTCAATAATATTATTTCTATCATCTTCAGTTAAACCATATTTATCCATTACTTCAATTACATGTTCAACACCATCATTACCATCTTGAACCAAAGGTTGAATTAAATGATGTTTCAACATTGGAACATAGTACAACCGTGTTTCATCACGATTTGCAAATGCATTACCAGTTGATCTCATGTGTAATTGCAATTCTCTAACAAAACGTTGTTGTTTAGTTGCATTTGAATATTTACCAAGGAACGATGGAAAAGCTAATGGCATAGGTGGACTACCTCCAATGAAACAAGTTGGAATAATTGATGATGTAACACCATAAGTTGGTAATAAATTCCATGCCATTTCTTTACCAATTGCTCTACCAAATTGATCTGAATCACTAATTGCATCAGCAGCCATTGAAAAGAGTTCACATTCTGTGAAATTTTGACCTGCACTATTCTTTGTAATGGAATTACCATCACCAGATCTAACGGTTTTTGAAGTTGCAACCAAAGCGTTTGGTCTAGTTTTCAAGTAATTCTCTTGAACCAATAATGGAATCAATGAAAAATCAGAGAAAAAGTAATCCAATTTCTTATTGATATTACTATTGTTTTCACGAAACATCAATTCAGCTGCAGTGAATGGACTTAGATCAAAATCTTTTTCTTCCATACCTTGTGATATATTATCATTGTTGTAATCTTTACCTGAACGTGACATCATTTGCAATGTGTTTATAGATTGACGAATATCTGAATGACTTGCTGCGTACACTTTATTCATCATGTATGATGAAATTCTCATACCTTCATGTTTTGCAATACCCAATAAACGTGATGTAACTTGTCCTGCTGAAGGTTTATTAAGTTTTAAATCTAGACAATGATTTTTCAATGATTTTACCTTTGGGCTATAATAATCATTGCAAAGGCAAATAAATGGCATTTTAGATTTCTTTATGAGACTGATAATCTCTGCAATACCACCACGATCTGAATTACCTGATGAACCATCAATTTCATCGAGAATAATAGCAGATCTAAGTTTTTTGTTTGCAGCGGTTTCACTTGCATTACTACCACTGAAAAATTTGGTGATATTTTGATTATCGGAAACACCATTCAATAAACGTTCAATCTCTGATTTACTTCTTGTATCAGATGCATTGAGTTCGATTGGTTCAAAACCTTTTAATTTACACATAATCAATGCTGCGCTAGTTTTACCAATACCAGGTGCACCAGATAATAACACTGCATTCTTTTTATTTGCATCTCTTGGTCCATTCCATTGATCAAACCATTTACTAAATTGTTCGAATGCACCTGGATTACCAACTAAATCTTGGACAGTTTTTGGTTTATATTTTTCAACCCATAAATTTGAATGACCTTTTTCAATTGATAACATTGATTTTGGTACTGTTACTTCTGCCATACTAATCAATTGAACTGGTTGTTGTGATTGAACTGATGTTGGTCTTGGAATTACTGGTTGTCTAACTGGTTGTGATAAAATGGATGGAATTGCTGGTTTAGATGTTGGTTTAATTGGTAATGATGGTTTCATTTGATTATTTTTAACTGGTAATGATGGTCCTTTAATACCAACAGATGGTGTTCTAGTAATTGATGAAATTGTTGGTGAGGTTGTAGTAGCAGTGGTTGTTGGTGGAGTAGTTGGTGGAGTATTGGTTGATGATGATTGATCAACTTCTTCAATATCTTCAAAAATAACATCATCATCCATTTGTTCTTGTTGTTGTTGTTCTTCTTCTTGTGGTTGTTGAACTACTGGTTGTTCAATTGGTTTTGGTAATGTTTTATTAATCATTTCTAATAAATCATCTTCTGAAATGATTTTAGCTCTAACTTTTTTAGCACCTTCCAATTTTTTTACACCAACATCAAGACCAGCAACGAGAAAGTTTAATTTTTTAACGGCAGATTTTGCAACAGTACCACCCCATCTTAAAATCAAATCATTTGCTTCTTCTCTTTCAAATGAATCTAAAACACCACTAACTAAAAATACTTTACCAGCAAGACAATTCTCTTTACCTCTTGGAAGTGGTTTGCTACCTTTATTTGCAGGTGTTGGTCTACCTTGAAGGAATTGTCTCCATGCTGTATTTTTACCTGTTGGTGTTGCTGGTTCTTTTTTACTTGTTGATTTTGTTGGAGTTGCTGGTGGTGTTGATATGGTTGTTTTTTTAGTTGGTGTTGATGGTGTAGTTAATGTTGATGGAGTACGAACAAATGATGGTTGTTTATAAATTGGATCTTCACCTTCATCTTCAGTTTCTTCACTTGTACCATCACTATCATCTTCAAATGGTTCTTTTTTAGTTACTTTAATACTGTTACCATTATCATTACCCAATAAAGATAATGATCTTGTTACAATTGATTTTTCAATTGCTCTATTTAATGGTGTATCATCTTCTTCAAAAAGTGAATTACTATCAAATTTTGATGATGGTGATTGTTTTGTTGTTTTAGTTGATGTTGGTTTAGTTGGTGTTTTTGTTTTAATTTCTGGTGAATTAAAAATTAAATCATCATCAAACTCATTGTTGTTTTTAACTGGTGGTGTACTTGATGAAGAAGAAGATGTCGATTTAATTGGTGTTGTATTTTTTGATGGTTTTTCATCAACTTCCATATCAAATGGTGATTCTGATATTTTAGTTGTTTTGGTAGTGGTAGTAGTTGGTGGTGTTGGTATAATTGGAATTGTAACTTGTTCAGCAAATTGTAGTTGTGGTTTCTTTTTATCTGGTGTTGATTTACTGGTACTAGTTGATTTATGTGGTGATTCCAATGGATTATTATTTTCTTTTTCTTCGTGTTTAATTTTTGATTCTTTTTTAATGTTTGGTGATAGAAGTAGTTGTTGTTTTTGAGAAGTAGGCGAATAAGGTACTTTAATAGGTGATTGTGGTGGTTGTGGTGGTGAATAAGGTACTTTAATAGTTGATTGTGCTTTAAGTATAGGTGATTTTAATTTAATTTTCTTTTCTTTTTGTTTAGTATCTTCTTCACTTGATGAAGATGATGATTCTGGTTTTACTTTTCTTTTTAAATTCTTTGTTTTATTCTTTTCTTTTTCATCTTCACTTGAAGAGAAATCTGATGATGATGGAGATTCTTCTGATTGTTCTTTCTTTAATTTTCTTAATCCAGTTTTCTTTTGAGCAGGTGCTATTTTTTTAGTTGGTGGTGTTGGTATAATATCTTCTTCACTTGATGATGATGATGATTGATGTTCTTGACTTGATAAATCAATTTTATTTGATACTTTATTCTTTGTTTCAATTGGTGATTTTGTAATTGGTACTACTTTTTGCTTTGATGAAGGTGATGGTGCTGTTGATTTCTTTACTACAACTTTCTTTTTTGATTTTTCATCTTCAGATGATTCTGATTCTGATATCTCTACTGTTTGTTTTGATGAAGGTGATGGTGTTGTTGCTGTTGTTGATTTCTTTACTACAGTTTTCTTTTTTGGTTTTTCATCTTCAGATGATTCTGATTCACTTTCAGATGATGTCTCAACTGTTTTTTTAGATGAAGGTGATGGTTTTGATTTCTTTGCTACAGTTTCCTTTTTTGGTTTTTCATCTTCAGATGATGATTCTGACTCTGATTCTGATTCACTTTCAGATGATGTCTCTACTTTTTTAATAACTTTCTTTTTAGTTGTAGTTTTACTTTTAGTTGCTGCGCTTTTCTTTGTTGATGCAGCAGGTTTACTATTTTTAACTGATTTTTTATCTTTTTCACCTTCTTCAGAAGAATCAAATGATAACTTCATTTTTGCATCTTGTTTATCTTGTTCTTCTTTAATTTCTTGTGCTGTTTTTTGAAATATACTATTATTGTTACTGCTTCCACTATTAACACTAAAAAAACTTCTAATATCCTGTACATTGATATCCACGTTAATAAATATACAATAGCTATATTATATTAAAATATTTGAATATACATACAACACCTACTGGTTCAGCTGCTTTCTTTACAGTTTTCTTTTTTGTAGTTGTTGTTGATTGTGGTGGAGTTGATGGTTTTTTTGGTGACTTTTTAGCCATTTTCTAAATGTTTATATAATATATACTTCTACTATGATGTATATATAAAAAAACAATAAACAAATAAATAATTACGTTTTACATAAAAAAAATGAAAAAATAAAAATAAAGAAAAAAAAAAAATTCAAAATTTGTAATTTTAGGCGCTTTTAAAGCTATTTTAAAAAAATAAGATAAAAAAATTATTTGATAACGGTCAAAATTTAATATTTTAATTAATTAATTGTTTTAACAATAAATATTCACCAAACTGTCATAGAACTATTAAACACATAAATAAATTATATATAATTAAGGCACCCCCTTTTGATTATTTATTCGCTATATAGATAGTGTCGAAAAATATGTATATTGATATTGTCAATTTGATAATGATATCGATCATAATAATTTATTATACTATACAAAATATTTTGTTATTCGATCAACCGACACATAATGACAAAAATATACGTAAGTATTTTTTGTAGATGTGGGAGTGAGTATATGAAATAATTTATTTTAACTATTCACATACGTGTGGGGTTAAAAGTTTAATTTGGTTAATAATACATTAATAAATTATCGAGCAAGTGGGTCTTTTCCTCACACAAAAGAATTTATACATTTTCTTTTCATATGATACGTATCAATCTTGTGTGAAAAAACTGAATAAATATTACACACACTCTTTCATATTGAATTTTAAACTGTTTTTTTTTAAAACTGTTTTTTAAACAAAATAACACTGTGCTATATATATTTATCTAACCAATTTTAAAAATGTTTTTAAAGCACCTTATTAATAAATTAATCTAAAGATGTTGGGGCAAACAGTTTAAAATAATATTAAATTAATTAATTAGTTTATTTTTAAAAAAAAGAATAAAATATGTTTTGCTATAAATTAAAAAAAAAAATATATTTTATAATAGAATATTATGCAAAAAAAAAGAATGACAAATTTAAAATCAATTGATATAAATTTATTAAAAAATATAGAATATACAATTAATATTAACTATGATTCAATATTGGGATATGAACTAAAAGTTGAACCATTTCAAGCAAATGAAAAATTAAAGGATCAATTTATAAAATGGAAAAAGGAATCATTTTCACCAATTCTAAAAAAAGAAACAATGGATAAATATTTAAGTAAAGAAAATACAATGTCATTTTTCAACTTTTCATTATTTTATTTTTCATATTGTAAAAATTTTGATCAAGATGTATTTATATATGGTGCTAAATTCAATGAATTTGGATTCATTATAGATGATGTTCAAAAAGATATGGATTTTCAATCATGGGAATTAATTGAATCATTTTCAAATATAAATAATAAACAGTTTCCAATTAGTTGTGTATTCTGGAACCTTGTTAAAGAAGTAACTGAAAAATCACATATTGATACAATTAATAGATTTATTCAATGTAATTATAATTGGTTTAAAATTTCAAATTCACCAAACGATAATTTTAATTTAGAAATGACATTTGAAGAGTATCATAAAGTACGTTCAGTAGATTCAGCATTTGATTTAGTTTTTTCATTTTTCTTAATTGGTACTGGTAAATCATTATCAAATGAAATTTACAATAGTAAACAATTTAATGATATTCATTATCATTTCTGTGCAAGTGGTTTCCTTACAAATGATTTATTCTCTTTAAAAAATGAAATGAATTCATTAGAATTAAATAATTTTGTTAAATTATTAATAATTCAAAATAACTCCTCCTCAAGTAGTGGTACTAGTGACAATATCCAATCTCAAATTGATAAAGTAATCAAATTAATTGAATATCATACAATTCAATTTTTAACCTGCATTGACATTGCCATCAAACAATTCAACTATGATGAATCATTAATCATCCATTGTAAAAATGCAAAGGAATTTTTAGAAAATGTCTTTTATTGTCATATAAATTTCTTACCATACGGTGGTACAACTAAACCAATTCAATAAATAAATAAATAAATATAAAGACAATATAGTATGATTGTGTGTGTATATAGATATATATAGGCCTATATATTTATTAAATTTATTTATTTATTTATTCAGCTTGAACATGAACTTTTTGAGCTCTTCCAGATGGGTCTAAAGAAGCAGACCAAGATGGAGTCCAATGCATAACAGTTTCTTGACATTCTTTACCTGGGAATAAAGTTTCAAACATTCTTCTGTAGAGGAATGCTTCTTTGGTGGTTGGAGTATCATCTGGGAAATAAGATTCACGTTTGGCAAATTCTTCATCGGAAATTTCAGATTCAGAATATTCTTTAAGACCATCGATCCAACTGTAACCAACACCATCAGAGAATTGTTCTTTTTGTCTCCAAAGAACGTTATGTGGAAGATATGGTTTTTCACCTGGTGCAACTTCAAATGCTTTTCTAAGAATGTATTTTTCCATACGTTTTTTACCATCAACACCTTGACAAACTTTATGAATTGGATCAATGTTCATTGAAGTATCAAGGAATTTTTGATCAAGGAATGGAACACGAACTTCAACACCCCAAGCAGCAGTACTTTTGTTTGCACGAAGACAATCAAAACTGTGAAGTGCTTTAATACGACGACAACATTCGTTATGGAATTCAGATGCATCTGGAGCATTGTGGAAATAAAGATAACCACCAAATATTTCATCTGAACCTTCACCAGAGAGTACCATTTTAACACCCATAGCTTTAATTTTTCTAGATAAAAAGTACATTGGAGTTGATGCTCTAATTGTTGTGACATCGTATGTTTCCAAATGTCTAATAACATCAACTAATGCATCAATACCTTCTTGAACGGTGAAATGGTATTCATGATGAACAGTTTGAAGATATTGTGCAACTTCACGTGCAGCTTTAAGATCTGGTGCATCTTTTAAACCAATACAGAATGAATGAATTCTTGGCCACCATGCTCTTGATTGTTCATTATCTTCAACTCTTTGTTCTGCATGTCTACTAACGATACTTGCTACCAATGATGAATCTAAACCACCTGATAATAATACACCATATGGTACATCACTCATCATTCTTGATACAACTGCTTGCTCAAATGCTGATTTAATTGCTGGGAGTACTGTTTCTTCACTTTTACCTAATCCACTTGGTTGTTCACCCATTAACCATGATGGTTTATAATATCTAATAAATTCTTTTGTTACACTTGAATAATAATGACCTGGTGGGAATGGTTGGAATTTATAACAATCATCTTTAATTGCTTTCATTTCTGATGCAAACCAAACTGATCCATCTTTATGCCATCCAATATATAATGGTACTAAAAATGATATTAAATAATATATATGATTAGTATATAATGATAATGGTTATTTATATAGTTGTTATTTATAGTTATTACTTACCAACACCAATTGGGTCACGTGCAGCTAAGTATGTGTTTGCTTTTTTATCATAAACGACAAAAGCGAAATCACCATCTAACATATGAACGAAATCATCTTTTTTATCCTCATAAAGATGTAAGATTGGTTCGCAATCACTGTGAGTACTGAAAGTATGTCTACCAGTTGCAATTAAATCTTCTCTTAATTTTTCATGATTGTAAATTTCACCGTTAACTGTTAATGCAATGGTTTCAGTTTCATTTAATAATGGTTGTGCACCATTTTCTAAACCAACAATTGCTAAACGTTCATGAGTTAAAATTGAATCTTCTGATTGATAAATACCGTTCCAATCTGGACCTCTATGTCTTAATCTGGATGATAATGAAAGAGCCTTCTTTCTTAATTTACTTGCATCCTCTAATGAGTTTAAAATTGCTAAAATACCGCACATTCTAGTTTAACTGTTTATATATTTATATATATTATTCAACTAAAAATAAAAATAATAAAATCAAAATTAGTAATATGAAAAAATGTAACCCCTAAAAATTAATTTAATAAATCAAAAAAAAAAAACTGATCATATGTGTGTCAAAAAATGTGCGTCAAAAAATGATATTTTTTTTAACAAACATATCACTAACACCAAAATAGTTTAAAACTACTGCACTTACAAATAATTATTTATTTAATTGATGTTATTGTTTGAAATGATATGAAAAAAAAAAAAAAAAACTATTTATTTTGTTTGGTATTCCAAAAAAAAATGAAAAAATCTATATTTTTTCTTATGTTGAAAAATTTTGATAACCATTGGCGTATAAAATATCTCCTTTGAATCAGTTTTTAGCGTCATTGGCAACCCCTTTTCATTCTATTTTTTTTAACATAAGCTTTTTTTGTGTGGTATCCAACAGCTGGTGAAAATGGTGAGAATTAATATTAGCTATAAGAATCCTTAGAATAAGCACAAAATTATGAGTAATCAGATTCCAAAACTAAAAATAAATATTGAGAAAATGATAAAAAAATAAAAATTTACTTTTAGTATAAATCTCTGGTATCATAAAAACTTATTTTTCATGTGAAAAAATTATGATATTTTCTTTAAAACAGAGATATGACGTATCTTAAAAATCAAAGTATTGTGACGTTTAAAATAAAAAGATATCATGGTGTGTGGTGATATGATGGTGTTGGTGTTGATATTATTTTTTTTTTTTTTTTAATAAAATTAAAAGAAAGTATTTATTTATGTATTGTTACTATAGTATTATTATTATATATTATTATTATTAAATTAATAAAATTAAAATTGATGAAATTAAAAGGATAATAAAATAATTTGAATTAAATTTATAAGCAAATGATTCTTCATCACCTGATGGTTCAACTCTAGCACGTACAGTAATTTTATCAATGTATAAAGTTGGTTGATCATCATCAGCTTTTAACCAAAAACCATCATATGTTTCAACTGGTTCATTTTCAAGTGGTACAATTATTTGGCTCCATTGATTTGGTGGAATTGGTTTACCGCCATTTAATTGATCAATTGTAAATGTTTGTTTAACTTGATTTGAATTATCATATTTTCTTTCTAAAAATTGAATTTTAATTTTTTGATTACCAACAGTACCTCCATGTACCCAAAATTCCAATTGTTTATGAACGTTGGTTTGAATACAATCAATACACATAAAGTGAAGTGATTTTTCTTTTTTTGGTACAAATTTAATTGAAAAGTTACCTTCACATGGTATAACTTCAGTTGAATTGAAAACTGGTTTACTAGATGACCAATCATCTGCCCAATGTGTAAGTTTATCATTATAAATATCAAATGTTTCAGAGTATGGACCAGAATAACCTTTTGCCAAACGATCTAAATGTGTTTTATAACCAATACCAAATCCAGATGGTGTACCATCCCAATTTTCAATTAACGATGGTATATTACAATCACCTTTTAACCAAGACCATGCTAAATAATGTATATTTTTAGTATCACAATATTGAAGGAAATCTTTAAGGAAATCATGAAGACAATCTTTTTGACCAGTTTCAGTTGCAATCATTGGAATAACATCTGCAACAGGTTTCAATATTAAATCCCAGCAACCTTTTGCTTTACATTGATTGAAATCATATGCATGAAGTGATGCTCCAATTTGTGGTGGTGATAATGAATCTTTTGGTGCATATTGCAAAAAGTTACCAAATGATGACGCATATTGAATACCAGCCATCAAAACAATATTTGCAGCACCAGTACATCTAACAGCTTCTAATAATTGTTGCATACCAGCTGCTTCATAACCAAGATCAGTACATGAAGTACCATCTTTCCAACATTGCCAAGCCTCTGGTGTATCATATGCATTGTTATTTGGGAAAGGTTCATTATAAAGATCGAAAATAACATTGGAATGACTTTTGAATGTACGTGCTACATCTTTCCAAAATTCAACAGATTGTTTTGCATTTGGCATTGGTATTTGTTCATTTGCCAATGTACTATTTTTAGATGACCAATGTAAATCAATGATTACAGCTAAATTTTCGTCACCCAACATATCTACATATGCTTTAATTTGATCTCTATATCCTTGACCAAACCATGGTGCTTCATTTGCATGTAAACCTAACCAACAATCTTCATTCAAGGGTACACGAATTGCATTTAACTTCCAACTTTTAATTATACGAATATTTTCAACGTCTGATGGACCATCAAATACACCACGCTGTTTAACACATGTATATTCTGTACCTGGACGATTAACACCTCTTAACATAATCATTTCTTCGTCTGCATTGTATATTTGATTACCTTTAATATGTAATCCTTGTACTGATAATTCTTTTTTACATTGTATTGAATTTATAAATAATGATGTTGATATTAAAATTAATAATATTAATTTATTTATAATTTTCATTATTATAACCATTACTCTAAAATATTATTTTTATAATGATATATATTTAAATATGTATATATTAATATATTATTCGATTTTATATTAATATATATGGTATTAGTTTATTTTTGTTGATTAATAATATTATTTGTAATTTTAAAATTTTAAAAAAGGATAATTATTTTTTTAATGTTGTTTGTTTTAAAAAAAAAAACCAAAAAAGTGATAACTAAAATAATAATATTATTAGATATTATATTACAAAAATTACTAAAGTTGGGTTGTTATAATTATTATTGCCACTATCAGATAGTTATTATTAAAAAAAAGACATAACCAAAAAAAAAAAAAAAAACTATTATAGATTTGAGTGTGTGTTGATATATATGATATATGTGTTATATACGCTGTATATAATAATTATTATTTGATGATGTTGTTTAGTTGACACACTTACTTTATATATTTGTTTCTTAATTTAGGTTATTTATTCTTGTTTTTAATGTGTTTATTATTTACCACTAAATGTATACTTTTATATATAATTTCAAAATATTGTTATTTTTATATTTATGTTTTTAGTAAAAAATATAATCCAAAAAAAAATATTAAAATAAAATCAAACACCAACCACACACAAAGAGAGAATTAAATAAAATAAATTAAAAAAATAAACAAAAACAACTAAACTTACAAATTTTAAAGAAAGGAAAATTTTAATTCTATGTCTTCATTCAAAAAATAATATTAATAAGTGTGTTTTTTTGAGTGTGTTAATTTATGCGTGTTTATTAACTATTTTATATCAACATATATACACTGTATAGTAACATATATGACACCCCACACTAAATATAACAATAATAATATCAGTACTTTATATTAATATTGCGAAAATTATTTTAAATATCCATATGTGTTGTGTTATCGTGTGTGTGAGTGTTAGTGTGTTGGTTCAAATTACTAAAAAATCAAATTTTAGACATTTTTATATATAAAAAAAATATATATGAGGTGTTTGTTCTTTTTTACAGAATTAAATGTGGGGTTATTGGAAATATATAAATGTTTATATGGAGTTTTATTACTATTATATTATTATATTTTTATTAATAATAATAATAATAAAAACATAAATGTGTATTTATACCTTCATTGAAATTATTATATATAAAAACACATTTTATGTAGATTAAAGATTTAAAAAATAAAATAAAATTAGTAGTAATTTTCAAATCAAATTCGATTAGAAATCACCCACACACCCACAACACACTTTCACACATTTTCATCATTATCGGGTTTGATTTATTTGGGGATTTGTTGAAATTAAGAATACAAACAAACGTTTAAATTATTACTCTACTTTTACTTACATTTTGTAATGAATTACAAATATAAGTAAAAAAAAATAAAAATAAAAAAAACAAAACATGTGCAAACAATAATTATTATTATAATAACACAATTAAAATTTGTTGATAACTAAAATCATAGTCACCTTTACCCAATACTAGTTATTATTACCATTACTATTATTATTTTACTATATAAATGTTTATGTCATTTATAATAGTTTTATTAAATTATTTTATTATTATTAGAAATTTTTGTTTTATATTATTTGTTATTATTTATTTATTATTATATATTTTATTGTAATTAAAATAGTCTAAAATCGAATGTATCTTGAATTTGACTGACAGCAGTCCAAATACACTCTTCTTGATTTCTCACATACTCTGATCTGAGGAATAAAAAGAAAAATAATAATGATGCAAAATCAAATAATTGAATTAAATCAACATAACTAAAGATATACATTGGACAACCACCTGTAATCATAAAGACGAGCGTTAATATATATATATAACACATTGATTGATAATATCAATATATTAACTAAATTTTATAATTACCTGGTAAATATTTTGCCCATACAAAAAGTGGTAAATAATTACTTAAATTAAAAATTGCACCCAATATTATAAATGCTCTACTTTTTTTAGTTGGACCTTCTCTTGAAAATGAAAAGGCAATACATAATACCAATACAATAATTGGAATATGTTGTAATATAAAAAACCCTAATAATATATAATAAAATAATGTATCCTCTTTGCTGTATAATATAACTTGTAGCATTAATATTTGATAAATAGTAAACTACTATTGTGTTAATGATAAATTTATACATACTCGACTTCTAAATAAACAAATACTATAAAACAAATAAAACATAATAAAAAGAATATTTCTAGTAATGTGATATGTTTTTTGATTGTTGTAGTCCATTTTGAAGAATTTCTATTTTCTTGTTGAATTTGTTGTAATAGGAGAGGTTCATTCTCTCTGTGTGTTTGTTGTTGTGATGTTGATCTGTATCTACGTTGATGATTCAATGCCAAAGTTAATGCCAAAGCAGTGAATCCATGCAATGTTAAACTTGCTATAAAAAATACTTCTTCAACTTGTTGTTCTTTAGTTTTATCCATTGCATATCGAATTGTATTTGATGCACCTCTTAATCCCAATGCCATGTAATAAACAATCCATGCTGTGTTGGAAATCGAACTTGTCCTAATACGCTTGTTAAATACATCTACTGAATTATACTTGAATGCTATTATAATTGCAAATACAAAACAAGATATCGATAGTGATGCAAATATAAGTGATATAGATGGATAACTAAAATATTCATTTATTCTTAATCCTGAAGGACATTCGGGGACATTGATGATCAAAAATTCACCCATTCCTCCTTTATATATATTATTATTATTATTTACAATGTAGTGTGGTTATTATTGTGTATATTAAGTTATCTCTATTATTTATCATATAAAAAAATTTTAAAATTATAAAAAAAATAAAAAAATATATATAGTGTGGTGTGTGGTTATGTATTATTGATATTATTTTTGTATATATTAATTCGAATAAGATATAGGTGAGTGTGTTTGATGGAAATTTTAAATTTCTTTGTAAATTTCTTTTTTTATATTAGACTTTTTTTTTTTATTAAACTTTTAAAATTTTATACAATTATTCTTTTATGGTTGTTTGACATACAAAATTGTAACGAGTTAAATAATAAAAAAAAAGAAACACCCAAAATAACAATGAGAATTATTTAGAATATGTGTATATATGTATAAAAAAAACAAACACGATGATATTAAAATAAAAAACAAAAAAAATCAAAATTTGTAAAAAAAAAAAAAAAAAAATCTATTTTTTCGAAAAAAAAAGGAAAAGGAGGACCCAAAGCACTAATTGAATTGAAAAAATATTGCATGACACTTTGATGATTTAATATTCAAATATAGATAATTATTAAATTAATAATTATTACTATATTTTACAAATAATAAAACAATTAAATTAAATTATTTATCTAAAACACTAAAATGTACACCAAATGTGTCTGTTTATTTCGTGAAAACTCTGAAATTTAAAAATTAAATTTAATTTTTTTAAAAATTTATTTATTTTTTTCCCGAATGTCTCATTTTTTTTTTTTTTTGTTTTAAAACTGTTTGGTATTAAAAAAAATAAAAATTAAAATTTGTATAAACAAAAAATAATAATTATTATATGTATAAAAATTAAAAAATGTATTCAGAAATTGAAGATGACGATATAACATTAGAAACATATAGTAAAGGTGGTAATGATGATAAAGTTAGTTTAATTAAAAAAACAAATGGATTAAGAGATAGTGGCGATAGTATATCAAGTAGTAGTGATGATAGTGTTTCAGATCACAATGTACCAATAATAAATCCATCAGTTGAATTGGAATTTGAAGCATATATAAATAATATTAAAGGATCACATCAATCATATTCACATGTACATCGTAGAAATGTTAAAGCCGATGAATTACGTACAGTATTGGAAAATACACGTATGGGTGATGAATTCATTAAATCATCATCAAAGAAATCACGTAAATTCTATTTGAAACAAAATGAATTAATTGATCAAATATTGGAACCAATTCAATTGAAAGATCACGATGAAGAAGGTGAAGAAGATTTTAAAGTAAAGATTGCAATTACTGGTTCATTGTTGGTAAATGTAGTATTGTTTGCATTACAAATTACCGCTGCAATCATTACAGGTTCACAAGCATTAATTGCAACATCAGTTGATGCATTTATGGATTTATTATCTGGTTTCATTTTATTTATGACTGATCGTTTTAGAAAGAAAAAGAATTTCATACTTTACCCAGCTGGTAAAAGTCGTATGGAACCTATAGGTATTATTATATTTGCATCACTCATGGCAACAGTTTCACTCAATTTATTGTATCAAGGTGCATCAACATTGGTAAAGAAAGAGCATGAAGTAGACATGGAAATTGGACCAATTATATTTGTAGTAGTTGCAATTTTAGCAAAAGTAGCAATGTATTTATATTGTAGAGTGTTAACTCATTCATCATCAGCAATGATTCTTGCTACTGATCATAGAAATGATATCACTGTAAATACATTTGGTTTGGCAATGGCTATTCTTGGTGCTAAAGTTGTGTGGTATTTAGATCCAATTGGTGCATTGATTGTCGCTTTAATCATTTTACGTTCATGGACATCAGAAGCATATGATCAAATTCAATTGTTGGTAGGTAAATCTGCATCACCTGAATTCCTTCAAAAACTTACATTCATTGCACTCACTCATCACCCTGAAGTACTTAAAGTTGATACATGTCGTGCTTTCCACGTTGGTAATAATTTATACGTTGAAGTTGATATAGTTTTACCACCATCAATGCCATTGGTTAAAACTCATGATATTGGTGAATCATTACAAGAGAAATTAGAATCATTATCTGAAGTTGATAGAGCATTTGTTCATGTTGATTATGAATATAAACATAAACCAGAACATAAAAGAATTCATTAAACCAAACCAATCACAATAATAGTAAATAGTAAATAGTAATAACAAACACACAACCGATTATATTTTTTATACATAAAATAAAATTATATTATATATAAATCTTTTATTTATTTTAATCATCATCATTATTATTATTATTATTAAAATTTAAATATTGTTTTAAAATATAAATTGTACCAGTTGCAATATTATCAGTACCTTTAAAGAATTTATCCTTAATTTTATCATGATTTAAAGTTTGATCTTCCTCTTTAATACTTGATGGATATATTAATTCAATATCTTTAATTGATGTTGATGATGAAGAGGAAGGTGATGTTGTTGATTGTTGTTTATTTAAATCAAATTCTGTATGAGTACCTTCTAATAATTTAGTTAACATTGATTTTGGAGTCCATGCTGCTAATTGTACTTCAGTTTCTTGAAGAATTGGTTTTATAGTTGCTTGTTGTTTTAATTTAATATATAAAAATATGACTATATGATGATCAACTGGTAATCTATCTTCCAATAATAAATTTGGATATGAACTTTCAAATATACCAATAACTTTAAATGAATCTAAATCAACCATTGATTCACTTATACCTGTTTCTTCATCTAATTCTCTAAGACCAGTTTCAAAAATAGATTCACCAATTTCCATATGTCCACCTGGTAATACCCAAATTCCAGGAAATATTCTTAATTGATCTGATCTTTTTGTCAATAGTATTCTATCATGATCATCTTCTACCAATACTGATACACCAACTTTAACTGGTGGATATAATTTCTCAATTTGTAAATCTTTATGTAGTATTGAGTTTGATAATTCTAATTCATGAAATGGACAGCTTTTTGCATGTGCTAATATTACCTTATTCCTATTACCATTATTATTATCTTGATTATCTTCTTCTTGATTATTGTTATATGGTGATAATATTAATCTACCATTATCTCTATCTAATTCAATATATGAATATCCAATTGATTCATTATTTGCATCTATACCCATTAATGATAATACACATTTATTCCAATCTATTAATTCTACATTATTATTGTTATTGTAATATACAGCTGGCCAATATATCCTTTTAGTTGATTGTGGTTGTTGCATATCTATTTGTTCACCTTCTATATCTATTTCTTTATTATTGAATAATACAGGTTTACTTAATTTTATATCACTAAAACTATCTTTATTAAACTTTTCTATTTTTTTATTATCTATATTATCTATATTATTGTTGTTTATATGATTGTTGTTGTTATTATATTGGACATCAAAATTTAAATTGATTTTTTTCAGTATTATTAAATTTAAAAATGAAAATAAAAATATTAAAATTATTATATTTTTTAATAATTTGTTCCTGTTACTACTATTTATATTATTATTACTATTGTTATTACTATTTTTATTTTCAACAAATGTTATCATTATTTCTATTTATATAAAAAAAAAATTAAAAAAAATTAAAAAAAAAAAAAATCATCATAAATTTTTTTTGTTTCCCAAATTTATCGTTTCGAAATTAATGTTTTAATAAAGAAATCAATGATGGGTTAAAATTTTATAATTTTAAAATTTGATATTCGATTACTAATTAAAGTAATTTATTATAAAATTTAATAAAAATTTATAAATATAGAATATATAGTATAAAAAAGGAAAATGTAAATAAAATCGATCATCAAAAAATAATTAAAAATTATTTTTTTTTTTTTTTTTTTTTAATTTTTTTTAATTTTTTTGCATGATCATAGTTTTTAATTTTTGATATTACAGATAGTTGACCTTTTTTTTTTAATTTTTAAATATTACAGTATTTAGATAATTAAAGAAAGATAGCAACACAAACCAATAAATACAACAAAAATGTTTAAATCAAAAATATCATTAATCATTGTATTAGTAACTATATTAATTAGTTGTTGTTTTATCACACCGATATTATCAGATAGCACAACTGCAACTAAATCAACAACAACACCACCAACAGCAGCAGATAAGAAATTATTAAAAGAATTATTTGATAAATCTGTTAAGACACCAGGTGGTATTGTTGAATTTAAAACTGGTTCAGAATCAAAAAAGTTTTTAAATGCACCAAATAGACCATATGAATTATTAGCATTATTTACTTCATCAAATCCAAAATATGGTTGTGGTGGTTGTGTGTAAGTATCTGTTGACTTAATTAAATATATGTATATATTGTTTATTATATATGTATAAATAACTAATCTTATTGAAAACTTATAGTCAATTAAAGAATCAAATTGAATCATTTTCATCATCATTTGTTCCATATTTAGAATCTGCCAAATTTTTAGAGAAACCAATATTCATTGTAATTTTAGAAGTTGATAATAATCTTGAAATCTTCCAATCTATTGGTTTAAGTACAATTCCACATTTATTATTTATACCAAGTGGTTCAAAACCAATCACTCAAAAAGGATATGCATTCACTGGTTTTGAAAATATGTCTTCACAATCAATTTCTGATTTCATTTTTAAACATTCAAAAACAAGAGTAATTATTTATTAGCATGCTAAATATATATATTTATAATTATATATTTTATTAACCATTGGATACAATTACAGATCGAACCAGTTAAAACATTTTATGAACAATACTCAACAACAATTTTATATGTAGTTACATTTTTAGCATCATTAAGATTCCTTTTAACTGTATATAGAAGAAGAGCAAGTCCAATGTTTTGGTATTTCCTTACAATTGTAAGTTTATTGTTTATTTATCAGTATACTTTTTTATTCACCACATATGTTAACATTATTATTGTTATAGTTATTATTTGCTTGTGTAATTATGGGTATTTTCTATGATTTCATTCACAAACCACCATTTTATGAATTTGATCATCGTGCACAAGTTTTTAATTACTTTTCAAGAGGATCAAGATCACAAACTATTAGCGAAGGTATGCTTATGGGTGTTAGCACATTGGCAATTACTTTAATTTTTGTTTACATTTCAGATGTTTTACCAAATCATTCAAACCTTGGTCAAAAAACGAAGAATGTTTTATTCTTTGTTGGTATGATTGCAATCATTGCATTCCTTTATTGTCAATCATTAGCCTTCCAAATTAAATATTATAGACCATTATTCTTTATTCCTTCATTAAATCAATAATTAAATAATAAAAACAGATAATAAAAAAAACAAAAGATCTGACACACACCAGTACATGTAAATATCTATAAAAGATATTTTTTTGGTTGGTGTTGATAAAAAAAACGTTCCCAAATCAATTTTTTTTTTATTTTTTCGTATTTTTGATAACAAGCACAAACAACACGCAATGGTTAATAATTTAGATAATAATAATAATTTAATAATTAATAATGATAAACAAATTATAGTTTATATATTATCAGGTATAGGTAGCCAATATAATTCAATGTGTAAAGAATTATATGAAAATGAAATTATATTTAAAGAATCAATGGATGAAATTGATACGATATTTAATAAATTATTTGGGTATTCAGTACTATTGAATCTAAGGTTAATTGAAGAAGATGATATTGAATCAATTAATCATCCAACTTTAATGATACAAATATCGTTATATAAATTATTGAAATTAAAATATAACATCAATCCATCATTTTATATTGGTCATTCTTTTGGTGAAATGAGTGTTTCATATTGTTCTGGTATGGTTGATTTAGAAACTGTTTGTTTAATTACATATTATCGTTCAATTGCTCAAATCAAATTAATTGGTTCATCTGGTTTAATGGCAATAGGTATTGGTGAACATGATTTCAACGAACAATACAAAACACAAATCCAGTTTTCAAATTTAGAAATTGCTAGTTATAATTCTGAACATTCAGTTGTAGTTGGTGGTTGTAAAAATACATTGAGTTCACTAGAGACAATATTACACAATCAAAATATATTTGCAGTTCAACTTGGTTCATCATCTGCTTACCATACATCATATCAAGATATAATTAAAGACGAGTTGTTATCAAATTTTAAAAATTGTAGTTTTCAATCTGTCACCAACACAAGTAAGATAACGCCATCATTTTCAACTGTAACATCAACATTATTCAACAACACTTCAAATATATTCAATGGTGAATACATATATGAAAATATAAGACAACCAGTACTTTTTACAAAAACAATTTCAAATTTATATAAATATATACAAGATAAACAACTTGGTACAAATGTAACGTTTATTGAATTAGCACCACAGCCAATATTATCATTATACTATTTAAAAGATATGATACCTAAAAATAATCAATTCAATGTAACAATTCTTTCAACAATAAACAAAAACAAAAGTGATTTAGATCAAATTAAAAATGTGGTTACTACTATATCAAATCAAAAACAATAACAACAATAAAGAATAAAATTTACTAAATATAATATGAAATGCATTTCTTGTTTATTTAGTAAGTATCATTTAAATTTTGTATGTCTTCATTTTCACCTGTGTTACATTCATATTTTAACTATGTTTATATATTATTATTATTTTTATTTATTATTATTATTTTTCACAGGTTTTTTTATAATTAGTAAAGATGTGTGATAGTCTTATCTAGGTGGTAAAATAATTATTTTATTGGTACTAAATTTGTATAATTAGGTGCAACCACATAATTAATGTCAGTTTAAACATATGAATGTAGTTAAACAAATGATTTAATGATCTTGATTATCTTTCTAATTTTCAGAAACTAAAAACAAATAAAACACACACAGCTGCAGCATGCTACTATTGAAAATTTTCAAATAAATGTGTGGTGATTGATATTAATGTGATATGAAAGGGGTACTATAATATTAATTTTTTTCTGAGTCTACAAATTAATTTTTTTTAAAATTTGTGTGTGTAATCAAAAAAAAATAATTTATAAAAGACACCTTGTTAACTTAAAATAATACAGATAAAAGTTATACACAACTTTTTTTAACACACACACACACACACATACATACATAACTCCTAACATATATAAATTATAACACTATATTTGTAAATTTAGAATTATTTAAATTCATTTTTTAATTTATTATAAATTTTTATTTATTTGTTACAAATTTAACAATATATTGCT
The DNA here is from genome assembly GCA_013375695.1 of Dictyostelium brefeldianum. Taxonomy (NCBI): domain Eukaryota; phylum Evosea; class Eumycetozoa; order Dictyosteliales; family Dictyosteliaceae; genus Dictyostelium; species Dictyostelium brefeldianum. The sequence goes on from JABXES010005636.1 coordinate 49,855, forward strand.
CTATATTGTTCTATATTTATATTTTATTTTAAATATTAAATTAATTTGTTTTTCACCTGTGCTTACAACAACACAATAAAAAATAAAAAACTACTCACAACATATAAATACAAAATAAATTATAAATAAACAACAACCATTATATTAAAATATAACTCTGTAACAAAAATGATAGAATCAAATACACTTATAACAACATGTTTATCGTGTAATTCATTATTATATAATGATATAGCGAATGGATATGAAACATTTTTACCATGTAATCATACATTATGTAATAATTGTGAAAAAGAATCATTGTCAGTTCAATGTTGTAAATCATGTGATTCTGATATATTATTTCATTTCCCAAATAATTATTTAAAACAATATTTAATTTTAAATAATCAACAAAAACAAGCACAAACACAATCACCACAAATTAGAAAACCATCATATGTACCACAATCACAACAAAAAGCAGGAGGAGGTTTTAATGGAATGCAACAACCAATAACTGCAAATATATCAATTTATTCAGAAAAAAGACATTCTCATAGTTCAGAAACTGCAACAAATAGTTTTGTTATACCAAGTAAATCAACTTCACCAACATTACCAATTACTCCAACAACAGGTGCATATACATTGGATGAAGATGAAGACGATGAACATGATTCAATTTTAATTGAACAAAATGATTTATGTAATCAACATAATCAAGAATTTCATTCATATTGCAATGATTGTAAAAGAATTGTATGTCCTGGTTGTATGCAAGATGATCATATAGATCATAAAGAAATCCAAATTGATAGAACAACAATAAACAGATTTATGTTGGATAAAAATGAATTTAAAATTATATCTGCTCAACCAATTGTTCATAATCCATATTTAACACCTGCTCAACAACAACAACAACAAAATTCAACATTGGATCAACAGTTATTTGAATTGGTTAAACAACATAAACTATCAAAATTATTTAAACAACAATCTACAACTCATTATTCAAATGAATTTAAAAGAGTTCAAGATGAATTCACATTGTATAGTCAGTTAATTGAAGAGCGTAGATGTTATTTATTGAAATTCATGGAAAATCAATATAAATCAGAACAAATTCAATTGGATAATCAAATTAAAACATTGGAATCACAAGCTGAAATCATAAAGAAATGTCTTGTAGATATTAAATCTGGTGAAAAGAATAAATTGAAAATAATTAGAAACCTTTCAAAAATCAATACAAAACTAACTAAAATGGTAATCAACTCAAACAACGTAAACAACTATCAATATCAACCGCATGATATAAATAATAGTTTATCAGATACATTAAGATCATTGGGAAAAATTAAATATTCATTCAAGAATTCTAAACAGTTATTAGCATTATCAAAAGAAAGAACATTTCAATTTGATATTGATTCAAATCATTTCTTACCATACAGTGAAATACATCAAGATTCAAATCCAATGAAAGATACAGTACTATCATTTAAAGTAGTAACAATTAAAGATACAACCAATGGTAATAAAGAATCATCAGTATTGTTAACAGTTTCTGAAAATTCAAAATCTAATCAAATAGAAATTTCAAGATTATTTTTAAAACAAAATCAAATTCAATCAAAAACCATTATACCATTAAAAAGTTTTAAAACAAATTCTTCAATTGCAATTACAAAAGATTCATCAACATTATTTATTATCGGTGGTATACATCAAAAGAGTGGTGACTATTTAAAAGAAATTGACAGATATAATCTATCAACAAATAAATATGATGCTGCCATTAGTTCATTATCAAAACCAAAATACAACTGTTTAACATGTTGTACTGATGATCAACGTTATATCTACATTTTCGGTGGTAACTATAAATCATTACAATTAGGTAGAGCAAGTATTGAAATTGAACGTTTTGACACTCAAACAAACAAATGTGAAATAATCTCAAAATTCCAAGATCCAGATTTACTAGATTTTAACAAGACACCATTACTATATTGTTTTTATTTTAATAATTTCATTTATTATTTATCAAATAAGAAATTTAAAAGATACAATTGTACAAAGAATTCAATTGAATCATTGGAATTTCCAAATCATTCAGAAAATTACAATAATAGTATTTCATGTAATTTTGATACAGAAACTAGTCATTTACTATTAATTATAAATGATAGTATATTTTACTATCCATTGACTCAGTTATCTCCAAAAGATGTATCTCCAAATAAATGGTATCCAAAATATGTTAAAATCAATTCAACAGACTTTTCTTCATCAACATCATGTGCAAATATTATAGGTTCAAGACTTTCTTCAAGTACTTCGATTAACAATTTAAATACTTCTTCATTTTTGGTTGAAAATTTACATGGTTTATTAATTTATAATGAAACAAACTAAAATTAAAAATAAATATATATAACTGTATAAAAATATAAAAAAATAATAATTTTTTTTTGATATCTATTTCATTATTTTTAATTATAGATATTTTATTAAAAAATTGCAACATCAACATTAGTTAAAAAACGTGCATTAATTTCAAAGATCAAATTTATAGTAAACATGAATAATGAAGCAATTAGTAACAAAATTAAAAAAGATTATAGTAAAATGTTGGAAAAAATAATCAAATTGGTACATTAAAAGATAAAGTAAAAAGAAACCATTATATTCAATGATGTTTTCAAAAATACAAGATTATAAATCATTTTATCAATCAAACAATAACACTTTTTAAGTTTGACGAACAAACAATAAATGTCAAAGTAATTACAAATACAATTAAATCATATCAATTTTCATAGCAACAATCAAATGATACAGTTAATTATTCAAGTAGCGAAAGAGATAATATCATAATGTTGTTACATGTATTTTATACTGTTGAATATTCAAGGTTCGGGGATATCATGGAATATTTTATCTGTTATCATGATGTTAATGGTAGATACGAAGATGTAAATATTTTTTCAGGAACCTCATTTTCTAAGCGTTCATTAAAGTATGGAAACTTTCAATTGTTTTCAAATTTAAAATTTTATGAAGAAAGTTTATCAAATATATTATATAAACAGTAGAAATGATTAAATAATGTCCAAACAAAGAGTTACAAATTAAATTCATCAAATCTTATTTTCAAAATCAACATTCCAATCATAAATCATTAATCATTTTGTTTTCAATCCTCATAAACTAATTATTATAATAATTTAGAATTGGTTAAACATTTTGTTGCTCAAGTGGTAAAGATAAATTACAATTACCCATTGTAACATATTAAACTCATTCAGAAAGATCATGTTATTTTCGATCTATTAGTAGATTAATAAAATAAATTGAAATGTCGGATTATTTGTTAATGAATTTTATCATTTGTCATCTGACAAATTCATTTAGTCAAAAATAGTAGTTACTCATAAAAATTAAATTAATTAAATTTAATTAATTTAATTTTATTTTCATTTATTTTATGAAGATGCGCAACATATATAGAATGGTACAGATATTTCTTATATAAAGAATTCGTCATTTATATATGGTTTAGATTGTTTACAAATGTGAAATATTTACTAAATGGTTTTGTCCTGTAGAAGGTTTTAGCCCATTAGGGAATCAGTTGCAGATTTTCTATTATTTCACCATTATTAAAGTTTAGAATATCAAAATAAACAAAAAGGATGAGGATTGGATTCATCATTCTATTCACCACAACTATCACAACGTGTACAATTATTATATATATATATAACATTAAATTATAACATTGCATCACTCATTTATTTAATCAAAATGATTTAATTACCAATTAGATGTCAATATACAAATGTAAATTTTTTAAAACATTTTGAAAAGTAGTTCATTGAAAAACATCAAAAATAAACAGATGGAACAAAACAAATACCAATATTATTATGGGTTGATTTTAATTTTGATAAATTTGCGTCAATCAAGAATAATATTTTACATTATTAAAATATTTAATTAAATCATTTTCAATTTGATCCAATGATCATTATTTAATACAGATTTAATATATTATCAATATCCACCAAGTAATGACAACAACAATGAAGAATTAGGTAAAAAAGTAGTATTTTCAAATTCAGAATTATTAGTATTATTGGTATCATCATTAAAACAATTTAATGTTAAAATTCCTGAATTCCTTTTCTCTATATGTCATATAACTAAAAATCATTTCAAAGAAGTAACTTGTGCAAAATCTTTACAATATTTTACAAATAGTTTATGGAAATAAATAAAAACAAATTAATATAATTGTTTAAAAATCTATTGTGTATTATTTATATTACCAATTTTACTTTTATAATATACTACTAAATCTATAAATTTTGATACATCAACTTTTAAAATTAAATTATTATTTTCATAGATACCTTGATTTAATTTGGAGAATGTTGATATTATTTCACTGAAATCTGATGAAAGTAATTTATTTTCATAAATTTTGAATAATGTACAACCAACTGCAAATATGACTACAAAATCTTCATTTAAATATAAATCCCATATACGTACTATATATTGAATAGGTAAACAGTATATAAATAATGTCAAAAACCATGATGCTGTAATTGTAATTAAATCAATTTCAATACCTTGAAAATGTTTGACTAATTTTGGAAATAAAGTTACCAATAATGAATTTAATGTACCTGTACACTTTGTAAGATGTTGTGCAAAATTACCGCTCCACATTTTATCCATACCATATTTTTCAATTATTTGGAATAGCCCCCAAAATGCATCTTCTTCACACATATATATTAAAAGTAGTGATGGAATATACATCATACCAGATACATAACCAATATTAGGATTATAAATTGCATATGCTGATAATATATTAAATAAACTTTGTTGACCACCTATAGTCGAACTATCATTGAAATAAAAATGAGTTGGAAATATACGTTTCAAATCAATTTCAATGCACCTTTTTGTATTTTGATTTAGTTGTTCTTTTTTATTTAATAATTCTTTATATGTTACAATTCTTTCATATTTTAATTTTAATTCTTCAATTTTTAATAGTTCTCTCCAGACTAAACCACGTAATGAACTTGGTATACCTTTTGATAATAGTTTATCTGTTGACCAAACCTCCACTCTATTATCACTAAATAATGTTGATACCCATTTTTTTTCTATATTTAAATTTTCAATCTTTTCATCTTTTCCTTCTTCAGTATTATCATTTACATCATCTCTAATAAACCCATATTTATCATACTTTATTATATTCATTATTATTTATTTAATTTATTTGTTTTTTTGATACAAGTTACAAAAATTATTATATTAAAAAAATAAAAATATCTAAAAATCAAAAAAAAAAAAATAGCTTTGCAAACGTGGTATTTAAGTTTATTATTATTTATGAGACCGCTATGTTACCCAATTGAAAGTTTAGTAATTGACGATGGGAGACTACCTTATGAAAACTAAAAACTAAAGGATAATTTTAAATATTGATATCCAATTTCAAAAAAACAACAAATACTTTATTTTTTATATTATTTAATTTGGGGAGGTATGTCAATTTCAATACCATTTAATTTTAAATATTTAATAGATGTTGGTAATTCTGGTAATTGTGGGTATGTATTATCACTACCAATATTATTAAGTGATAATCTAGTTAAACTATTTGGAAATATATTATTAAATGATTTGGGGTAATTTGTAAATTGTAGGTTTAAATCTGTGACACTATTTGGAATTGAATTATCTTTGATATCAATATTAACACCATGAGATTGTTCTTGAACACCACATTCAATTGAAAGTTTAGTAAGTGATGATGGTAGACTATATTTTGAGATAATAATCCCAGTACTACCAATATCACTTGATTTTTCAAGTACTAATTTAATACAATCCCAACGATTAAGACCATCAATAACATCTTGACTAACACCAAATCGAAGTAACATAGTTCTTGCATCTTTTAATAAAAGATCTCTTAATAGTACATCTTTAGTGAGAATTGTTAATTCTTTAACACCAAATGGTACTAATCCTTGATTTAATTGATAGTAACCTTTGGTATTTAATTGTAATTTAGTAACTGATGATGGTACGCTGTATTCTGTAGTAACATCACTACACCTTGGTTTCTTATGTCTTTGCCAACCAGTAAAATCATCAATTACTTCTTCATCAGCACCCATTTTAAATAATGTGTGTCTTGAATCTTGTAACGAAGGTTTCTTTTTTTCTAAATCTTTAGATAAATCTTTATTTCCATCCCCATCAATAAACAATTGTAATTTAGTGACAGATGATGGTATAGTTGGTAATCTATGTTTATATTCTTCTTCTTCTGTATAAACAGTTGATAAATCAGTTACACTTGATGGTATAAATGTGGTCGTTGGTAGTGATTTATTTGGTAACCCTTTATAAATACTCGATAAACCACTTAAATCTAATATTTTGATTGTATTTGGTAATTTGATATCATAAAATTCAAGTGGGTCTAAACTATTGTTGAATGATAAAGAGGTGATATTATTTGGTATTTGGTTATCTTTATATGGTTTCTTTAATTTTATATTTAATATTGTATGTATTGAAGATGGTAACCATGATAATAGTATTGCATGATAACAATTAAAATGTATAATTTCAACACCCTCTGGTATAACACCAACTGATGTAAATTGACCTTGATAATAATTTGATAAATCAACTTCTTTTAATACACCATTCTCTGGTAAATCACCTTTGTTTAATGTTCCATATCTTTTATTTGGACTCTTGCAAATTAATTTAGCTATATATTCTCTTTCACCATATCCTTTTAATGTTTCTAAATCAAACTCTACACTCTTATTCATTTTATATAATTCTACATATTTGAATATAACTCTATTAATTACTATATTTCTCCATGCTCTAAAAAATATGATATCAATATTATTATCACTCATTTATTTGCCTATTTATCTCTGCTGTTGCTGTGGTAGAAAAAATTTTAAAAAATGAAAAAAATTGGGAAACTTAAAAAACATCTATCATTTATTTAATTTCATTGCTTTTGCAAATTGGAGTTTGATTTATATTTTATATAACCAATTTTTTGTTGCATCCATTCTTGTAATTTTCCCTAAAACTGATCAGTTTAATAAAATACAAGTAGTCCCACAACAATACTTCTTTATAATAATTTGATTGAATAAATGGTCATTTTCATGATAACAATTTGAGAGAGGCCGTTGTTTATCATTAAAATTTATGGACACAAATAAACCTTGTGATTTGCTATATCTGCGAATCAAACTTTAATAAAAACTATCTGATAAATAAATTGACACCTCTCTTTTTTATTTTTTGCAATTTTTGTTTTAATCTTATAAATAAATATGAGCCTCTATTGTAAATTGAAGTTGAATTTTATACAAGTAATAATCAAATACATACATTTTTAATTTATTTTTTATCATTCTTGTAATTTTCCAAAAATTGATCATGATTTGAAAAAAAAACAAAAGTCCCACAATGATCACACTTGATAATACTTTGATTTGATAAAAGGTCATTTTAATGATAACGATTCGAGAGAGGCCGTTGTTTATCCTAAAATTTATGGACACCAATAAACCTAATTGATTTGCAACATCGCTGAATCGAACTTTAAACAAAGCAATCTGATAAATAATTTGACACCTCTCTTTTTTGTTTTTTTTTTATCTTTTTTCATTATTGTTCACCTGTAATTAGATGTTGTCTATTACATGAATGTTATTAATTATTAGATATTTAATGATCTGTTGACATATTAATTTGTTGTTTTTAATTATTTTTTTTTTTTTTTTTTTAATTTTTTTGACCTTACCAGGTTAAATTAAGATGAAAAAAAAAAAGTTTTTACTAATTAATTTATAACTGTCATCCACAACAATGAGCGGATTTATTAAAGATTTATCAACAGCACAAAAAGAAACATTAAACCAATTTAATGAATATTTAAATAATGCTGGAAATATCAAACAAATTAAAGCTGATATTAAATTAAAATTACAAGATGCTGGTACCACAACAAAAAGCACTACAACTACAGATAATGGATCAACAATGACAGATGATGGATCAAATAATTTAACTATATGGGGTATAGATTTACAAGTAAATTCAAATTCAAGAGATATTATATTATTAAAATTCCTTAGAGCTAGAGAATTCAAAATTGATGTATCAAAACAAATGTTGATTGATTGTTTGGTATGGAGAGAGAAATTTAAAATTGATGATATATTATCTGAAGAATTTCCAGAATATTATAAAGATATTGGTGAAATTTATAAAACTGATAAAGAAGGTAGACCTGTAATGATCAATTACTACTCAACAATCAACCCAGATATAGTGTTCAGCGCAGGTGTTGATCAATTCGTTCGTTGGAAAGTACAACAAATGGAGAAATCAATTCAACAAACATTAATACCATCACAATGGGAAATTGAAGATATAGTAGTTATACACGATTACAAAGATTGTTCAATATATAGAATTGATCCAAGAATTAAACAAGCATCTAATCAAACAATTACAACACTTCAAAATAACTACCCGGAATTTCTAGCAAGAAAGTTTTTTATCAACATACCATGGCTAATTGAAAAGTTATTTACAATTTTTAGTGCACTAGCAAGTGAAAGAACAAAAAGTAAATTCATAATTTGCTCTGGTACTTATCGTGAAAAGTTATTAAAATACATAGACGTTACATCAATTGCACCAAAGTTATCTGGATTTGATGATAACCAATTAGATATTTCAAATGTTAAAATCCAACCACAACAATCATTCCCAGTTTCACTTGGTCAATTAAATGATGATAAAACAGTTGATTGGGAATTTTGTACAAATCAAGTTAGTAAAGAAATTGGTGCATTAATATTAGTTCATAATACACCATTATTCCGTGATGCAAATAATAATTCAATTTTACCATATCCAATACCATCAAGTGAAAGTTATTCCGCTTTATTATCAATTAAACCAAAAGAATTTAACTCTGGTTCAATACAATTAGAAGATAATAATCATTATTCTGTAGTATTTAATAACACACTTTCTCAACCAATTGATCTTTATTATCGTATATCTATAAAATCAAAAACAAATCATACTACCACTACAACTACTACAACAACTAGTTCGTAGAAATAAACTTTAAATTTATTTGTTTTACTTTAAAAGATGAATAGTTCTGTTAAAAATACCTGAAATATGTTGTAATAAATCTTTGTGTAATGAAAGGTCAATTCTAATATTTAATTGATTTTTTGTGTCTATATAAAGAGGAGATGTGCCATTATAAACTTCAAATGGAATCTATTGAAAATTGGTTAGTAAAAGTTTGATTGGTAAATAGTAGATATAGAGTTGCAATACATACATTAATAACAAGAGGTGATAAACTGTTTTGGTAGGTGTAACTTTCATCTATTATTGAAACAGTATTATTTACCATGTTTCTGAATTTTATGGAATCGTGTGTTGATATTTTATATGTACCAAATGATATAATTGATGTACATATAGGTTAAATTGCACCTTTAATAAATGTAAATGCAATAGCACTGAATGAATTATCATTGTTTCTTTCCCATACTTTTAAAACAATACCCATTCTAACATGTTGAATTAAGAAATAATCTTTAATCTTTTTAATACCTGATGATAACGTTTGGGTTACACAAACTTCAAACATTACTATTGGAATTTGGTATACTCCAATTGAATTATTTGTGAATGTAATATCTCCATTTGGTATTTGAATAATTGATCTTGTATTTTGTGCAAGAGAGAACTGTCATGCTATTTAGTACCCAATTTGACCTTGTAATAAACTTGTAATTCTATCATGAGCAATACAAGTAAACAATTGAAATACAACGATTAAACCACCTTGTTTAAAGTATGAACATCTAATACTTTTTTACTTTTCTATAAATTTATGATAATCTCCACTTTTCTTTTTCTTTTTAACAATGATTCAATCAATCTTTTCACTTAACTTTTTCTTTAATTAAGAATTTATATAATTTGTGTGTTAATTAACAAATTATATAAATTCTTAATTAAAAAAAAAGTTGGCTAAATTAATATATATGATTAGTGTGGTGATAAAGTTAAAAAATACATTTTGAATATATTTAATTCTTTTAAAAGTACCAGTGTTGATTTTATTTTTTGAATTAAAATATATTTTAAAAAATATAGCTTATTTAGTTTTTACAGTTTTCTTATCAGATGACATAAATACTTGAATGTTTTCAAGTTTTCTGGATGGATTAGTGAAACTTAGATCTCCTCTTGAGAAACGATCTTTAGCATCTTGATCATATATTGACATTTCATCTTTTAAATACCAAATTTCACCACCTGTTTCTATATCAATAGTTTTACATGCTAAACCTTCATATTTACCTGCTGTACCATATCTATTTGTTAATACTATCATATTAACCATAACACCTTCTTTAGTTTCTGCACCTTCTGGACATATCATTTTTTGTTTTGTAGTCCATATTCTTCTTTTATTTGAATGAATAAAGTAACGAACAAAAGCATCTTCTTTACCAGTTGAAATAAATTTAATTTCACCATCTACCCATTTATTAGTTCTATCATATTTTAACACGGTGATTGGTTTATCAGTATAATATTGAATGTCACCAGTTTCTGGATTTATAAATTTACATGCACCACCTGAATATGATGCAACTTTAACATCAAATCCATCAAAATAAATTTCAAATTTAAAATTTTGAGAGTTTGCACTTACTGCACCAATACCACATTTTACAGATGATACATAATTAATTGTTAATGAAAATATTAAACAAGTTAGAAAAATATATTTATTAGTCATTTTGTTTATGTTTTAAAAAGATATGTAAATAATAAAATTAAAAAATTAACAACTCATTTAAATACAAATAAATTATTATTAAATTTATTTTTGTATCAGTTTTAATTAACTTACTTACATACTAAATATGGGTGATATATTATAGATTTTTAATTACAAATTGAATTGTAAAGATATATTTTTATCAACTTTTAATGATCATTTTGTTAAAAAGACGATAATTTTTTGTGGTATGTTGTTTTTTTTTCTTTATTTATTTTTAATAGTTGTAAAATAATTGTGTACATAAAAAGACTTTATACATTTTGTGGTGTGTGTATGTGTATTTGTTTTTAAAAAACATCCCCATTTATTGTTAAACTAGTGTTGATTTTATTTTTTAATTAAACTATATAGTTTATCTAGTTTTTATAACTTTTTTGTCTTATGACATAAATGTTTTCAAGGTTTCTAGATTGATTATAGAATCGAAGTTGTCCATTTGAATAAATACCTTGCATCTTGATAATATGAACATTTCATCTTTTAAATTCCAAATTTCACCACCTGTTCCTACATCAATAGTTTTACAAGCCAAACCTTCATATTTACCTGCTGTGCCATATCTATTTGTTAAAAAGACCATATCAATCGTAATACCTCTTTTGATGTAGCACCTTTTGGACAGGTAATTTTGTTTGGTTGTCCAGATTCTTCTTTTATTTGAATTAATATAGTATCTAACAAATGCATCTTCTTTACCGTCAGATACTAATTTCATTTCACCATCTACCATTTAGCAGTATAATTGGATTTTAAAACTGTAATTGGTTTATCAGTGTAATATTGAATGTCACCAGTTTTTTTATTTATAAATTTACCACCTGAATATGTTGCAACTTTAATAAGAAATCCATCATAATCAAATTTGAATTTTGAGAGTTTGCACTAACTGCACCTTGTGTATTATAATTGTAATATATTTTATTAACCACTTTTAATGATCCCTTATTTTTTAAATAAATGTTAAAGACGATAATTTTATCTACCTTTTAAATTGTGGTTAGTTGTTTTTTTTTATATTGTCAATTTTTAAAGTAATACTTGTTAAATAATTGTATTTAATTGGCTTAATATAAATATGTACATGTAAATTAATAATAAAAGATGTTATATATTTTATGTGGTGTATGTATATGTATTTGTTTAAAGAACGTCTCCATTTATTTACAATATTCTTTTATTTGTTGTTATTATTGTTTGACTGAGTGAGTGGTTGATGCTTGATGTTTAATGCTGCTTGTTGTTATTGTTGTTTGTTTGTATTTATTATCATTTTTCCATTAAGAAAAACGATAATAATAATGATATTGAAATGATAATATTATATAATGTTGATAATATTGATGTTTGATGTTGTATTTTAATAATTATTCGTATGTTGGTATTGTTATTATATTGTTGTTTTATTGCCAATTTATTGGGAAACCTGTTACTACTGGTTTTGAATCCATTACATTTCTTGATATTTTATTTAAATCTGGTGTTTCTGGTGGATTCTGTAGAGTTTTTGAATTAGTAATCCAATAATAACTTTTGATATATACTAATATCATGATATATTTGCTATATATGTATAATGATAACCTACATCTCTAAGTTCTTGATCGAAATATTCATTATTAACATAATAACCAACTCTAATAAAATCTTCTCCTTTATATGCACAAATTAAAAAAACAACAGTTACACCTAATAAATCATCCTTTGGGATTTTGTTATGATCTGGTGGGTCAACTTCAAATACAAATTGATTTTGGCCAACTGCTACAGGTCCTAATAATATACTATCTAAAACTTGATCATTCTTTTCACTATCTGCTGATCCTACATAAACTACTTTCCATTCTAAATCTGTAATAGAAAACTTAAACATTAGTATATATCACATAAATAATAATGCTATATGATATATATAATATGAAATCTTATATTACCATCTTTAATTGGGCTGATACATTCAAATGAAATATCAAATATAAATGGACTATTAAATGTTGATGGATTATTATGAATTAAAACTTGAGTTAACCTAATATGACTCATGACTCTATATTTCTATTTATCTGTATTTATATATATATATATATTGTTATGTGTGTGAGTGTTTGGTTTTTTAAAAAAAATAATAAAATTAAATTTTTTTTTTGAATTTTTATAAAAAAAAGCGCGTTGATGGAAATATATATTTTTATGTGGCAAATATTTGAAATGTATAAAATTTATTTGTATATGCCGAAAAAATAAAAATAATAATGAAAAAAAAAAAAAAAAATTTAAAATTTATCCATTTTAAAAAAAAAAAAAAAAAAAAAAAAAAAAATAAATGAATACGATTACTATTTTTAAAATTATTAAAATTTATATTTAATTATTAAA
>JABXES010005644.1:0-33290 GCA_013375695.1 Dictyostelium brefeldianum
AACCCCCCCTTTCCTCTCTATTATTAATTAATGTAATTCAGGGTTTTGTAAATTAAAAAATAAAAACCACCATGAAATAAGGGTATTAACACAAAAAAATTGGGGCCCTGATAGCGTAGTGCCCGCAAACCCCAAGTCGAGTCCGCCGCAAACCCACCATACTATTACAATTTTTATGATTTAATTGATTCACAAAGAAACATTAATTCAAATGTCATCAATTCAAATTATTTAATGCAAAAGCAGATTTGGGTACAGATGCTGAACAATTCATCAAGAACACAACAACAATTCAAAATATGATGGAAAGAATAAGTAAAAAATGGAACAACAACCTTATGAAAATAACCATTCCCCAACATTTAAATCAATACTGTACTCTTAGAACAAATTTTGTTTAAGACCATACAATCTATCAATAATAATACAACAAAAATAAATAATTAAAATAAGATAACAACAACTTAAAATAATTTTATTTAAATAAACTCTCACACCGTGTTGGTGTTATATTTGTTGGAAGGATAGTATTTTATGGTAATAAAAAAAAAAAAATAATTATTTAATACATGCCGGTCACGTCATTGACCTCAAAGCCTTGGACCCGAGTTAGATTATTGCACTCACTCGTTGAAAACAAATGCCTAAGCAATTCTCTTCAACAAACAAAAACACAAGAAAAAAACAAATCATCGTCGCAAGACAAACTAACAAATAAGTCGCAAGACACAACAGAACAAAAAACAGAACAAAACAAATCATAGTAGCAAGACAAACTACCGTCGCAAGACAACTAAAAAAACTCCCGAAAGTACTAAACTATGCCACAGAGGATAACCTTCAGTCAGAATCTGACAAAAAGGAAAGAGAGTATTAAAAAAAAAAATGATTTATTGGAAAAAGTTAGTAAGAAATGGAATAACAATTTAATGAAGATCGTTATTCACACTTAATTCCACACTGCTCAATCAAGACCAACATTCAAATTAATCAATAAATAACATCAACAAAACAAATCAAAAAAAATCAACAATCAAATCAAAACAAATCAACAAAAAAACAAAACAAAAAAACAAAACAACAACAAAAATTTAAAAACAATTAAAACAAATCAACCCCCTCTCTCCCTCTGTATTACTAATTAATGTAATTCAGGGTTTTGTAAATTAACTAATAAAAACCACCACAAAATAAGGGTATAAACACAAAAAAAATTTACTGATGAGGGTCTTATCGATGTATTTGTTGGAATGTTGTCAATTATCTTTTTAGGTAAACATAAAAAAATCCATTTATGGTATTTTCATCTTTCTACGGTCAATTGAAGATAAAAAGAAATTATAGGGATTTATTGAAATTCTATAGTTTAGTTGTTATTATTTAAATAATTAAAATAAACAATATTAAAAAATTGATTAAAATAAAATTTTGGAAAGAATATAGTCTAGATATTGAAGATGAATCAAGTTGAAATCGTATTGTTGAATTTGAGCCAAAATCAATTATTCTATCAATATCAGGATCATTGTAACCATTTAATGTCGATGAATGAACTACATAACCTCTAGAAGATGAAGAATAACTTTGAATTTGATTATTACAAATGAATGCGGGCACTTTTTCAGTATTATTACCAGTAATAGTATAGTTAAAAGGTTGTTTATAAAATGATTGATCATTATTTTCACAATGTTGAATTTTATAACCCAACGATGAACAATCTAATAACCATGTAAATACACATGCATCCTTTAGTATACCAATATTAAAAGCTGGTTTATATTTACATCTATAAATATATAAAATATAAAATATATTAATATATATATATTATAATTATAATATTGTTATTAATTATATAATATTATGATAATTACTCTGGGGTACTATATTCTGAAAGAAAACAATATTTTGATTCATCATAATCAAAATCATCAATTTTAATATATTCCAAATAAAAATCATTATTACATTCATTTAATTTTGTAGTAACATTTATTTGAATTTGAGCAGGATTTGTTAATTTATAATTACTTGTATAATTACATGTTATTGCATTTAAATCTTGATTATCACATTGAAATAATATATCGATAATTTCAGAGTATACTCGGTTTTCATAAAATGTTAAATATTCAATTGGTTCACCTTGACAATGATCTTGATTATATAATTTTATAACATACATATATTCTTTATTTTTATTACGATATAATAATTCATTGTTATTTTTTGATGTACAATTTATTAATTTTAAATTTAATAAAATTATTATTATTATAATGTGCGTTGATTTCATTATTTATATATAAAGTGTTTATAGTGTTTATAGTTTTATAATATTTATTGTTGTTGATTTTAAAAAATAAAGTCAGTTTTTATTTACGATCATGTAAAAAAAAAATAAAAAAATTTGTAAATCCTATTTTTAGATTTAAATATAAAATATATTTTGTGAGGTTTATTTTTCAAAAACCATATGTTGATTTGTTTTTTTTTTTTTCTTGTTTGCAAGTGGCTTTTTTTTTACATATAAACTTTATATAAACTTTACTCGTTGTGTTATATAAAACTACTATTAATTAAATAAAAACTATATATTAATTAAGCAAGGGTGGAGTATATGTGTACGATTACCACTTTTTTGTGTTTGTGCGAGTGTGTATGTTTAATTTTTATTTTTAAAATTAAAATTTAAAAGGTTATTGATAGTATGGCAAGTAATATCTGAATCATTAAAATTTGGATGCATTATCTGAACAATTGTTACTTAGTATTAATAAAGTTGGTTCAATTCTACGAAATGTATTTAAATGGATACAACATTCTTGTTTTGATTTATCCAATTTTAATTTCCAATCATTAAATTTAATTGGTTCTAATTGATACTGATCTTGAATTAATTTAAATAATTTAATATTTGGTGTACCACTCCAATTACATTATATAATGATAGTTACCACAGAATGTTTGTTTTGAATTACCTAGTTGATAAACTGAATTTAATTTGATATCATTATTTGTCCAACAAGTTTCATTTAAAATGATGATCAATGATTAAACATATCAAATGGATATTAGTTTAATGAATAATAACATTGAAGTATTAATTGTTTTATTTTATTACCAATCAAATTTTCTCCATTGTTTAATGTCAACTACTCCCATTGATTTTGTTGGAAATCCACCAATTGTTACTTTTTTTTGATTTTAAACTTTCCCATAATTCGGTGGTGTATTATTATCATCATTTGGCAATATAATTCACATTCCTATAATTGCAACATCATTAATGTAACCTTATGTTTTTAAATTGTTATTTTTATTTAGTTGTTTATATTTATTTTGTAAAATATTTTATTGGTGTTACATTTGTCATGTTTACATATTTATAAAATATTAAACAACAATTATGTAATATAATATAATTTAAAATATTATTACAACACATAATGATCATGGTCATTATTTTTAATTATTATTACATATTATCGAAATCAAGAATTTAATTTTTTTTTTTTTTTTTTTAAGTTTTTTTTTTGATTTTTTTTTGATTTTTTTTATCTACTCCATATTATTATTTTTTTATTTCTTTGTATTTCATTTCAAACAACAATTCTTTGTACTATTAGATATAAACATTCATCACACGAAATACATAAACACATATAAAAATAAACAACCAATTTTGTAATACTATCTATATATATATTAAAAAATGAGTGAATCAGTAGATATTAATACATATTCACAAGTTACCATTCCAAATGCAATGGCAGAATTAATGGATAATCATAACAAGATGGAACAAATTTCAGCATATTGTAAATCACTTTATGCAAATGGTGATGCTGCTCAAGCATATGAACAAACTCAAGGTTATGCAAAGAATGCATTATTAAACGTTGCTTACCATATTCAAACAGTTGGTACTCATATCACTTCATTATTACAATTACAAACAAATGAAATGGAGAAATTAAATATTGAAATTCAAACATTAACTCAAGTAAGTATTTGTACATTCTGATATTAATTTATAAATATATTATATTAACATCGCTGTGGATCAAATATTCAGAGAGTAAGAATGATTCATGATTCAACAGGTACAAATGTATTTTCAAACCAAGATGCATCATCAGCAAAACCATATAAAACATCATTAAAAAATATTAAAGTTGAAGTTGATTCTGCAAAAGCACCAGTTAAATACGTTCATAAACCAATAAGTTACGGTATGACTCCATTGGATGCATCAAGCAATGCAGGAAGCGGTAATAATCCACCATTAAATCATTCAAATTCATCTGCAAATTTAAATTCATCAAGTGGTCATTTAGCATCATCAACTTCAAATTCATCAACTCCATCTTATCAATCACCATCATTGGGTAATAACAGTGTAAACAATTTAAATACTCCACCACCAATTGCAAATAAAGCACCATTACCACAAAGAGCAGGTCCACCTCCACCATCAATGAATGTTCCACCACCACCACCAATGAATGTACCACCACCACCACCAACTTCACAACGTCCACCTTCAATTAATCATGATTTCCCTCCACCACCACCATCATCTCATAATGATTTCCCACCACCACCACCATTTGGTTTACCACCACCACCTTCAGTTGGAGGTGATCATAACGATTTCCCACCACCACCACCTCCACCTGCTTCATTTGATTTCCCACCTCCACCTGCTCGTCCACAATCTCAATTTTATGATCACAATGATTTCCCACCACCACCTCCACCACCAATGTAAAACAACAAACAAAAACAACAACAATGATAATATTTATCATATTTATATATAATATATTATAATAAATTAAATTTAATCATCACATATCAACCAAATATATAACCACACTATTGCAATAGTGTGTGTTTTTTTGATTCATTTTTTCATTTTTTTTTTTTAATTTAAATTTTTTTTTTCATTTTCACAAAAATTTATAAATATATAAAATGAAATTTAATATTACTACATTAATTGTATTTGTATTTGTATTTATATTTGCATTTACTTTAGATGCAAAAGAATTTGATTTTTCAGAACATCCAAATGTTAAAGAATTGACAGCAAAAACATTGGATAGTTTTATATCATCTTCAAAACCAACAGTTATTTATTATTATGGAAAGAGTATGATATTAAAAAAGATATCTTGTTATACATTGTATTCATATTAATTCTTCAAAATTTAACTTACAGATAAAGATTCAGATAAAGTAATGACATATTTTTTAAAAAAATCAGATGAATATTTAGATGATGGAAATGATCAAATTAATTTTGGTATTATAAATTTAGATACAGAAATTAAAGTTAGAATTACTCATTTAGTAGACTCAACACCAACAATTATATATTATAATAAAAAAGGTACAGAAGTTTCTGAATGGTTAGGACCAAAATCAAAGAAAACAATTGAAAAATTCATCAACAATCCATTAATGGTACCACCACCATCAAAAGGACCAGGTTCATGGAAAGAAATTGAAAGTCAAGTTGCTCATTTAAATTCACGTAATTTCAGTTCTTTCATTGCAAATCACCCAGATGGTGTTTTGGTTATGTTTTTTACCCCCCAGTGTGGACATTGCACTAAGATGAAGCCCGCATATGCTTCGGCGTCCAAAATCGTGATTGATAAAGATATTGGTAGATTAGCAGCTGTTGATTGTAGTGAAAGTAAAAAGATTTGTGAAACTCAATCATTTAAAATTGAAGGTTTCCCAACAATCTATTACTTTAAAAATGGTAAAACTCCAACCCAATACGGTGGTGATCGTTCCGTAGATGATTTAGTTTCATTTGTTACTCAACAAAGTTCCCCTTCTTCTCCTCCTTCTTCTGGTGGTTCAAAAAATAAAAAAGTTAAAAATGAATTATAGAGTGTATCATCAAACCATAATAATTTAATAATAAATTTTATTTTCTAAAAAAATACCATAATACAAATATAATTATTAAAACTATAACCATTCCTGTATAAACAATTGCTTTATCTTGATATTGTCTTCTTTTAATTTTTTGTATAACCGCACGTGATAATCCTAGTGTATTTGCAATATCATATATTTTTTTATGAACACCCTGTAATCATTGGTCATTAGTATACATATTCTAAATAAATAATTGTAAATAATGAACAAGACTGATAGTTACCTTTATTTTTGAATTTTGACCAACTAAATTATAAAGAATACTATTACCCATTTCAGTTATTGAATCCAATGAAAAATTACTATCATTTAAATGTTGATTCTCTTTCATTAAATTACCAATTGCAGAACTTTCACCTGCTTTTCTTCTACCTAATAATTTATTCTTTTCTTCTTCTTCCATTTGTTTTTTATATTTTGTTTGTAAAAACATATCCAATGATTTTCTTAATGATTTACTTTCCTCGACCAATTGTTTAACTTTACTGTAAGATTATTATTAGTAAAATGAATTAGTAAAAATGAGATATTTCCCTTTTTTCATTATCATACAACTAAAACAAACTTACATTCTCCAAATTTCTCTTTTTGAAATTGGTTCATTTGAAACCATACCATCGATTTGATCGGATAATCTTGATAATTGATTTATATTTGTTGATAATTTACTTTGTATAATTACAGATGTATCTTGACCAGTTTCTAATGTTTCTAAATCATTTCTAATTGAAAATAATAATTTATTTGATTGTTTATACAAGTCTTCTAATCCACCACCTCCACTACTAGTAGTAGAAGATGAACCACCACTATTATTATGTTGATGATTATTTTGATTAACCATACTTATATTACTATTACTACTTGTATATCCATTATATCCACCATATCCACTATCATTATTACTATTACTATACATTCTTTTATTTTAGTATATATATTATTTATTTATTTGTTTTTGCTGTTGTGTCATTAAAATAAAATTAAAAAAAATTGTTTTTTTTTTTTTTTTTTACATTTTATTTATTTTTATTTATTTATTTAATTTAATTAATTTTTATTAAAATTTAAAAAATGTAAAGAATTATTAATTTCTTTAATTTCAATTAAATTTTTAAAACAATGTAAAATTAGAGTATTAAATTTTGATAAAAAATAATTTAAAACCGATTCTTTTGATAACAATATTGAAAATATTTCATTATCATTATTAGTGGTTGATGATTGTAATTTAATGTCTCTTGAAATTTGATTATGATGTTGAATTGTATTTCTAATTAATCTAATTAAATCATATATTTGATCATATTTATAAATTGGCGGTTTATTCTCACCTTGTGGTATATGATTTAATAATGTTGAATTTAGTTCAACATTCCAACACGAATATTCATTTGAATTTAATAATTTTGAAAGATTATATTGTTTTTTTAAATTTGAATCATTTAAACAATCTAGACAAGTATCTATAAAAGATAGTTTTTTACCAACTGACCAAAACAATGGATGATTTAAAACTTGTGAAATGACTGGTCTATCTTGATCAGAATGTGATATCATCCATCCAACTAAATCACATGCAACTGGATTAACTGATTGTAATTCCAACAAGTTGAATTTATTTTTAACAATATAACGAGTTCTTGAAAATTTATCACCAAATGGATGTTTACCATTTGTCAATATGTAATATATTAAACAACCCATTGAAAATATATCAACTGCTTTAGTTTTACGTTTATCCAATAATACTTCTGCTGGATGAAACCCTTCTTGACCAGTTGGACCATGATTACTATATGCAAATGATGTTTCAACTTCCATTTTTGATAATCCTAAATCTGATATAATAAATGATCCATCATCTTTAATTAAAATATTTCTTGGATTTAAATCATTATGAACAATATCTAAATCATGTAAAAATTTAATACCATTTAATAAACCAATAATTAATTCAATGATTGATAATGATGTTGATGGAATAGTTGATAAATATTCTGATATACCATTTGTTTGATTTTTATCAACTAAATTTTGAATTGAACCTTTTTGACATAATGTTAATCCCAAGTAAACGTTATCATTGTCTTCTTCTTGATCAATATATTTAATTAAATTTGGACAATCTTTACCAGTTATTCTAATTAATGTTTCAATTTCTTTATTGATTAATGGATTAAATGCTTTTGACATTACTTTAATTGCAATTTGAATTCTGTCATTCCATTGTCCTCTATATACCAATGTACCATTACTACCACGTCCGATTATATTTTCTTCATTTTTAATAAATTTAAATTTACCAATTTTAAATCTTTGTCTCTCTAATAATAATTCTTTTTCAATTCTTTCTTTTTCTTTTCTTTCTTTTTCTTTTCTTTCTTTTTCAAGTTGTTGTTGTTGTTGTTTTTGTTTTTGTTGTTGTTGCTGTTTTTGTTGTTGCTGTTGTTCTTTTTGTTTTTTTATGTGTTCTTGTTGTTTTCTTTCCTCTTCTTGCTGCTGTTGTTGTTTTTGCTCCTCTTCTTTCTTTTGTTGTTCTTGTTGTTTTTGAATATTGTTGTTGTTGTTATTATTATTTTTTTGATTTTGAGATTTCTTTTTTAATTTCAATTTTAATTGTTTCTTTTCAGATTTCTCTTGATTTAATAATTCCATTTCCAATGTTTTTACATCTATAATTTGTTTTGGTTGTTCTGGTATGGTGGTTGTGGTGGTTGTTGAAGTATTACTATTTAAATTATTTGCAGAAATTGAAATTTTACGAATTAATTCTAAATTAATTTCACCAGTTAATAATTTATTGGATGTATATTTTTCAATATCTAAATTTAAAAATGTAATTGGTTGATATGGACCTTGATGTAATAAAAATTGAACATCCAATAATTTAATTGAATTTTCATAAACACGCTCACCTTTTTGAACAGTGGAATTATAAAGATTTTTCATTTTGAATAAAGCCAACTCCATTTCTTTATTTGATAAAAATGGTGCCAGCATACGAGCCCAAACAATTGGTGATACTGGATAATCTAAAATTTGTCTACCATGAATTGTTATTAACCATTCAATGATTTCAATAGATGTTGATAAAAATACTAGTGGTACCATTGGAACTACACTTCCACCTCCAGAAGAAGATGAATTACTTGTAACATGAATTGGAAGTTGTTTAAATGAATGAAATACTTTTAACATATCCAATGGATTGAGTAAATCTTTACAGAATACCAATGAAACTAAATAACGATAGTCAAATAAATCATCATTTAGATTGTTGTCACCAGTTATACCAGTTAAATTAATTAAATATGCTTTCAATATACTGATATCACCAACTTCTATTAATGCACCCAACATTGTGATATGAGATGATACTAATCTTGGTACAAATGAATCTGGTGAATCAATTATAACTCCTTTACCACCATCTGTATCAATGCAACTACAAGTTACAATAGCATCTTGATACAATTCCAATACTGATAATATTTGAGTATTTATAATTACATCACAAGTTGTCATTAAATTGATAAATTTAACAACACGTAATCTTGGATAACCACCAGTAAAACATTCCATATTTATGATATTACACGTTGGATATTTTTTATCATAACTAAAATCAACACCAATCAATTTTGAAACAATTGCTGAACCAACACCAGAAATTATAGGTTCATTATAATTTGTGTAATTAAATTTACTGAAATCGCCACCAGTAATTTCCAATAGAAATTTTGAAATTTCAAAGCTATAATATCTACAACACAATTTAAATAAATGATAATAAGTTGTTACTAAATTGAATTTAGAAATTGAAAAATGTTCTAAAACTAGAATTGTTTCATCTTTTGGACCACCACTTTTCAATAAACCACCAGTTTCATAAATAAATTTCTTTACAATTTTAACAGAATCAAATTTACACATAAATTCAATTAAATCCAATCCATCCAATGAATCCATTTTAATTGTATCCAATAATTCTTGATTGTATAGTAATTCAAATTCATTACAATTATCATATTTAATTGCATGAAATATTGAAAATGGAAAATATATAAATCTATCCTTGTTTTTTAAAAACTTTTCCATTGATAAATCTGATGTAATATTTGATCTAACTTGATCGTTAAAACATTGATTTACAATTAACCTTATCATTGCTATTGAATATTCATTCTCTATTCTTGATGATCTTGTATATGCAATTGATATTAATTTTTGTAATTTTGGTACTTTCCTAATGAACATTGTTGAAAAACAACTTGTAAATTTTAAAATTGATAAAGTTCCAAACAACCTTCGAAAAATTGTAAAAAAATCACTTGTAAATCGACAAGGTTCATCACCTGTTTCATTCATTTCTTTTGAATATTTATTTAAAATTGATTCAATATTATTAATACATCCATCACTATTGTAATAGTAGTAAATTGTGTTAGAATGAGAATGTTTGTAATGATGTTTCAATATAGTAGGGATAGGAGATTACACATACTATCGTTTAAATTGATTTTTAAAATCTGTATAATTTGGTAAATCATTTTCACATGTAATTGATTTTAATGGAAATACATAATATGATAATAATATTAAACTTGTTATTATACATTTTTCAATTGTATCCAATGATGAATCTAATGATTTAAAATGTACAACTGATTTTTGATTGATTCTTGAAAAGTCAAATTTAAATTTATCACCTAACAATTCTTGATATATATTTAAATTTATTTCTTCTCTTAATTCCATTCCTTTTTGTTTTTAATATATATTCATATTATTTGTAAAATGTGTTTGTTGTTATAATAATAGTTTTTGAAAAAGTAGTAAGAAAAAATCAAAAAAATCAAAAAAAAAAATCAAAAACGGTTTTTTTCATTGCATATTAAATAAGAGTGACCAAATTATTAATTGATTTTTAGTGGATATTTGAGTCCTCCTATATGTTTGATAAATAACGATACATTTTATTTGAAGATTAATTTGTGTAAAACTTTAAACTTGACAGATGATAAAAAAAAAAGAAAAAAAAAAATGTGTGTTTAAATAAATATATTACCAATTATTTCGTAAACATATCTTTTATAAATAAATAATTTGTATGTGTATTAATTTTTTAATACTTATTACTTTAACAATTCATACGAATTTATTTTTTAATGACGTCGTAAAAAAATAAAAATATCTAATAAACCTTTTTTTATGGTTTTTTAACCAGTGGTAGTTAAATTTAAAGCTCGTTCGGTATTTTAAAAAATTTTCGACTTCCATATCAAATTAATAACACTATCAAAATACTCTATCAGTATCGAATTATCATTATCATATTGTGTTGTATGTATACGTATATTTAAGTAAACTAATATCTAAATAGATACATATACATACACAACCAAAACACACAATCAAAGGATAAATCATCCAAAATTACAAAACTGTTATTTTTTAAAAAATCTAAAAAAATATCTATTTTTTACTACAACATTTTTATAATTTTATAATTTTATATCATGCTCGTTCAAATTTTAAATTTAGTGGGATTTGATATTCATTTTAATGTGTGCTTTATGTTGATTTATGATGCAATATTTATAAAAAAATTTCAACTTTACGATGTCTTTAAAGTTGTTTTTTTATTTTTTTTTATTTTATTTTTTTTAAATATCAACACGAAAAAAAGTAAAATTTTAAAATTTTGTTTTTTTTATTTTTATAATTGCCTTCACAATATTACACCACTATAGTGTTTAAATAATTAAAAAAACAAAACACATATAAATTAAATAAATTCTAGAGATTAATTTGTGTTTTTTTTTTTTATTAATTAAATACAAAGTAAAGGAATAAAAAAAAAGATGATATCATCACCAATTCCAACATGCACAGAAGCATTTGAAATGATATCAAAATTACCAAAAGAAGTATGTATATATAAATATATTTTATAATTATCTGTGCACATATGTATAAATATTAATATAATTATATTTTAGGTATTTGAAAAAAGTACTAGAACAGCAACAAAGAAATTAATAGCATCAATTGGATTAGTAACAATTGGTACATATTTAGTATATGCATTACCATGGTATTTATTACCAATTGGGTGGATATTTATGGGTACAGCATGCTGTGGATTATTTTCAGTAGGATATGCATGTGGAAATGATTTATTTTTCAAGAATTTCTATATCAATCAAGTAGTAGGTACAATTTGTATGTTACCATTGATGTATCCATTAGCATACTGGAAGAAAAGAATTGAAAAGAAAGCAACAGCAGGTCGTGACTTTGTTAAAGAAATTGCATCTGGTCATTACTGGTATTTATCATCATTGTTACAATGGTTATCATTGAATTTCAGTTTTAAATTTTCAAAATCAATGATGCTTTCAGTTTCATTCTTATATGTTTTCATTGCATTATTTTTCCCATTAATGACATATTCAATTGGTATTTGGGGTTTATTCAAATATTATTTGATTCCATTGTTTGTCTATCACTTTTGGATGTCAACTTTCCTTAAAGCTTCATCTCTTTCAAGTGTTGCCTCTAAGCCAACATTCTTTGAACTTCCAAGTTGGGTACAATACCTCTCTCAAGATTTTAACATTGGTGTAACTCTTACTCACATGTCTCAAAATTTAGGTGTACCATCTTACAAATGGAAAGAAGCATATGATGTCTTACGTCGTGAATATGAAAATATCACTGAATTATCATTTGCAACTTTGTTGACAAATTTACCACCTGTAGTTCAAGATGTTGAAAAAGAAAATTCAACTCCATCTCTTGAATTAAAACAAGAAACTGTTGCTACACCAACTCCAAGTTCAACTAGCCCAGTTGAAGAAATTAAATATGCTGTACATCCATCAAGACCATGGTATGAAAAAGTAAATTGGCACATTTCACTCTTTTTAATTGGTACACCAATATTGGCAATCTATGGTATTGCTACTACACCATTTGTAACAAAAACATATATTACAGCATTCCTTGCATATTACATTTCAGGTATTGGTATTACCGCTGGTTATCATCGTTTATTTTCACATCGTTCCTACAAAGCAGCATGGCCAGTACGTCTTGTATTGACATTAATGGGTACATCATCATTTGAAAGCAGTGTATTTGAATGGTGTCAAGATCATCGTGCTCATCATCGTTTCACAGATACCGATAAAGATCCATATAATGTAAAGAAAGGTTTACTTTACTCTCACATGGGATGGATGTTATTTAAACGTATTCCAGGTGATGCTGATATCAGTGATTTGAAAGAAGATTGGATACTTAGATTTCAACATCGTTTCTTTGCACCATTGGCATTCAGTTTAGGTTGGTTCCTTCCAATGTGGATTTGTGGTCATTTCTGGGGTGATTGGAGAGGTGGATTCTTTGTAGCTGGTGTTGCTTCAAAAGTATTAATGATGCAATGTACATTTTGTATTAATAGTTTAGCACATTATCTTGGTGAAGCTACATACACTGATCAAAGATCACCACGTGATTCATTCATTACTTCATTGGTTACATTTGGTGAAGGTTATCATAATTTCCATCATGAATTCCCATACGATTATCGTAATGGTATTCATTTATCGGCATACGATCCAGGTAAATGGTTAATTTCATTCCTCTCTTGGTTTGGACTTGCCTATGAACTTAAACGTTTCCCAGCTGAATTGTTTGCAAAAGGTAAAATTCAAATGGCCGAAAAAGAAATCAAAAAACAACGTGATCTCTTAAATTGGGGTGTTCCATTAAATAAATTGGATAAATGGAATCGTCAACAAGTACGTGAAAAATGTCAAAAGAATGGTATGAAACTTTTAATCGTTGAAAATGTTATCTATGATTTATCGGAATTTGCTGATAAACATCCAGGTGGTAAACAATTAATTGATGATTATGTTGGTAAAGATGCTACTGCTGCTTTCAATGGTTTAGTATATAATCACTCTTTTGCTGCTAGAAATTATTTAGATCTTTATAGAGTTGCTTTATTAGATAATTAAAAAAAAAAAACAAACAAAAAATAGTAACATCAAAAAAATAATAATAATAAAAAAAATATTCATTAATCTTGTTAGATATTAAATTAAAGAAGTAAAATTCAATTACTCTTTTTTTAATATTTAAACACCTTTCACTCACACAAATCAAATTTTATTATTTAAAAAAATTTTTTTTTTTTTTTTTTTTTTTTTTTTTTTTTTTTTTTTTTTTTTAAAAAACGAAAATTTTTCTTTTTTTTTTTCATTATTCATAAATAAACACAGATAATAGAATACAATGAACAGAATTGGATTATCAACATTAATAAGATCAACAACATCATGTTTATATAAAAATACAACATCATCAATATATAATAAAAGTTTTACAACTACAGCATCAGTCCAACATGTATTAAAATCAGCACAAGTTACAGAGGAAGAATATAATAATAAAAATTCATTTAAACCAATTGATAATTCATTTGCAGTTGTGCACATTTCAGGAAAACAATTTAAAGTAATTAAAGGTGATGTTATTATGACAGATAGAATTAACATTGATGTTGGTGAACATATTGTATTGGATAAAGTATTATTAGTTGGTACAACTGGTTCAACTATGATTGGTACTCCATTAGTTGAAAATGTTAAAGTTCATGCATACATTGAAGAACAACCAAAAGTTGAACATGTAACTATCTTTAAACATAAACCAAGAAAAAATTATAAAAGAACAACTGGTTTTCAAGGTTTAGCAACTTATATAAGAATTGGTGATATCATTTCAACTGAAAATTAATAATAATAACAAACCTTTTTCAAATAATAATAATAATAATAATAACAATAACAATAACAATAATATATAATTTTTTTTAAATAATTTCAAATGTTTATAACACTGTATAAACTCAATCGACAACAACCAACTACAACAACAACAATAACTTAATACACACAAATAAAACACAAAAATGTATATAAAATAAAAAGATAGAATTCATTTAGGTGTAATAATAACAACAAAACTATAACAACTATAACAACTATAACAGTAGGAATTTGGAATTTATATATATATTTTTAGTTTGTTTAATTTAATCGCTTTTTTTATTATAATTTTTAAAGTTATCTTCTTCTTTTTGATCTATCATTACTATCTGGTGTATAATTCTTTCTTTTATAATCTGATGATGATGAAGAGGATGAAGATGAGGAAGAGGAGGATGATGAAGAAGAATGACCACTTCTACTACTGCTACTTTCAGGATTTGTACTTGATGAAGAAGATCTTGAATCTCTTTCACTACGATCTGATGTTCTACTACTTATATTACTACCACTACTACTGCTACTACTACCACCTCTACTACTGCTACTACTTTTATAATCCTCTCTTTCAATACCACTACTATTTCTATTACTTAATTCTCTTTCACCTCTACTGCTGCTGCTTATTTCTTTTTCGGATCTACTTGCATCTCTTTCACTTCTACTACTATCTCTTGATGATGAAGTAGATGAACTAGTTGTTGATCTGCTATCTCTTTCTGATCTTTCACTTCTTTCTCTATCTCTATCTGATCTACCACCCTCTCTTTCACTTCTATCTCTATCTGATCTTTCTCTTTCTGATCTACTATCTCTTTCACTTCTTTCTCTATCTCTATCACTTCTTTCTCTTTCAGATTTATCTCTGTCACTTTGTTCTGTACTTCTTGATGATGAGGATGTTGATGATGTTGATGATGATATACTTTCATTTCTTCTTCTTTCATCTTCTTCGTATGTATTATATGGTCTACCACCACGATAATCTTGACCTCCAATTGGAATATATCTACCACTACCACCTTCTCTTTGATAAGAAGGTTGATTATAATGAGGTGGTACAGGTGGAGGTTGATGCATTGGTGGACCACCTCTATTATTATATCTATTATCTGGTTGTTGTTGATGATGTTGATGTTGATGTTGTTGTTGTTGATGATGTAATTGTTGTTGTTGAATATCCATTTCACTATTACCACTACCATCATTAATATCTGATCTACTTGGTTGTCTTTTAAATTGAGGAGGTGGTATTCTTTTTTTATGATGATCATTATCACCACCATTTTGAAGTTCTGGTGGCAAATCAACTGTATGACCACCAATTCCATTACCATTTGATTTATCTATATTGTTGTTATTGTTGTTACCTGTATTATTTGAACCACTTGAACTACCACTACCTTTATTACCTTCATAACCTTTAATTTTACCTAAATTGTTTAATTCTAATCTCATTGTGTTTTGTCTTTCACAATAAATCTTCCAAGTTTCTTCAGTGAAATTATAATTGAAATAATCTGATATATCAGCACCAGGTTTTAACCATGGTTTCTCTTCAAATGATTCTGTATCAAATTCATAAATTGTTTTCTGGTTCGGTTTTGTTGCATTGAATCCACCTGCTGGTGTTTGTTTTGTTAATAGATATTTACTTCCAGCAATAGTTGTTGGTGTCATTGATGCAGGATTTCTAAATCCAAATTTATTTGGTGTAGTTCTAAATGTTGCTCCTGGTTTACTTGATGATGCTTCAACAGTTTCTTGATCTAAAAGTACAACTACATCATCATCATCTGATTCTTCATCTTCATCTTCCTCTTCTTCATCTTCCTCTTGTTCTTCACCTTCTTGTTCTTCATCATCTTCACCAACTTGTAGTATTATATTTGAATTTTCACCACCATCACCACCTGCATTTTCCATTGATGCATCATTATTATTTATTTCTTCATTGTTATTTATATTATTATCATCTGTTTGTTGTATAACTTGACCTTCAACTTCACTCATTGTGATATGT
Organism: Dictyostelium brefeldianum; assembly: GCA_013375695.1. Taxonomy (NCBI): domain Eukaryota; phylum Evosea; class Eumycetozoa; order Dictyosteliales; family Dictyosteliaceae; genus Dictyostelium; species Dictyostelium brefeldianum. The sequence continues at coordinate 16,834 of JABXES010005644.1, forward strand.
GTTATTGTGTCTTATTTGATAAATTAAAAAATGAAAAAATTTAAAATTTTATAAAAAAAAAATATATAAAAAAAATGTCAACAATCGATTGTTGAAATTATTTAAACATGAATATATACATTTAAAGTAGACATAAATATAAAAATGAAAGTACTTGTTCAATCATTTATTTACTCTTTTCATCCATATATTTTTTAAATAAATAAATAAATATCCCATTGTTACTCATATTTTTTTTTATCGTTTTGTATTAACCCAATTTTATAACTCTTATTTTATTATTTTTCTCTAATATGCTTACACACAATAATAATAAAATAGTGTTCGCATTTAATAAAAATATTTGAGTCAATACTGGGATATTTATTACACCTATTCATTACAAACAAATAATGAGAAAAATAAAAAAAAAAATGTAACATTAAAAATTTTAATTTTCAAAAAAAAAAAAAATTAATGACACATCAATTTTTTTTATTTCAACAACAAATTTTATAGCACAATAATATTACACAAAACGCAACAACAACAACAACAATAGTAGTACAATATATCAATAATAACAACACAATAATAAAATGGATGGAATTAAAGGTTGGTTTAGTTCAATACCAGTTGTATCAAGATATTTATTTGCAGCATGTTTAGGAATACCTATTTTAGTTTCAATGAATGTATTGGACGGTTATTCTTTGATTGCGGATTTCTCACTTACATTTAAAAGTTTTCAATTATGGAGATTATTTACAGCTCCATGTTTTATATCTCCGTTAGGGCCTGTGTTTTTATTTAATTTAATATTTTTGTATGTATAAAAGAAATAGTGTTAAATAATAGTAACAACAATATGTGTATGTGTATGTTATTAACGATTTTATTTTATTCGTTAGTTATCAATATACAACAAGATTAGAAAGTATTAATTTTTCAGGTAAATCTGATGATTATTTTTTTTTAGTTATTTGTGTATCAATATTCAATACAATTTTTGGATATTTACTTGGTATTGGACTTTTAGGATCAATGACTATAATGTCATTGATTTATATGTATTCAAGATTAAATCCAACTGGTGTTAGTAATTTCTATGGATTCTTTTCATTTAAAACAATTTATTTACCATGGGTATTTTTAGTTGCACATTTCCTTCAATCTGGTGCACCACCATACAGTGATTTTTGTGCAATTGTATCTGGTCATATCTTTTTCTATTTAACTGATGTTTATCCAAGATCAAATCAATGTGCACCGTTAATTAAAACTCCACGTTTTATTTCAAATCTATTCTCTCAAGCTGTTAGAAATCCAAATAATCAACCAATTGATCCAAGAACTGGTAGATTTCAAACACAACATCAACAACAAAACCAACAAGGTGGTTATAATTGGGGTCAAGGTAGAGCATTAGGTTAAATAAAAATACAAATATTCTTTAAATATTAATCATAATAATAAAATTACGTACAATCTTTTTTAAATTAACTTGTTGTTGTAGTTGGTTTATAGTTTATATTGTTGTTATTTATTATTTGTGAAATACACAATTAAATTGTGGTGTATATTTCTGTACTGTATATATGTATATTTATTTATTTATTTTATATTAATATTTATTAATTCCAAATAATCTGACTCTATCCATTCTTGGCATCTTTGATAAAACAATTACAAATGAAAATAATGCATTAACATAAAATGGTAATCCTTTATATCCATTTGAATGTAATGTAATCATAAATCTATAATATATATTGTTGTTGAACGTGTTTAATGTTGAAAGTTGATTAATTTGAATATAATATAATATTTGCATTTATAAGCAACGTAGATAATTTATAATAAATGTAATTTGTTTGTTTTAATTTGATTTAAATCCCAATTTTTTATAAATGGCATCATTTTGGTGTAAGGTTTCATTGTGTTTTTTTTTTTTTTTTTTGTAAAAATATAATTTTAATTAAATTAGTATTTTATATGATGATTAGATGATGTTATGAGTGTGTGAATTGTGGTGGTGGTGGTGGCGGTGATTAATGATTAATTATAATAGTGATAATTACAAAACAATTGGTATAATAGTAAAAAACTTTCTAGTTGGTGTATATTGTTGACCTCTATCTATTTGTTCCCAAAGTGTTAATCTACTATATTTTCCTTGATTTGTTGGGAAAAAAGGAATTCCTTTTTGCCAATGAAATCCGAAAAATGTAACCTGAATAATGAGATGATTGATTATTAATTTGATAATTTGAATATTGATTGAAATAAGTGATTGTTAGAAATATGTTAATCCATATATATTTGATCATTAAAATAATAACCTATGTATATATCACTTACGACTGCATGAAATACTGTAATTGCTAACCAAGTATATTCAAAATCAGGAAACAAAATTGAATATAATGCTTTTGCACCCATAATCGCAACTATGTAGACAACCCAAAATCTCTTTGAATGCATCCAAGATTGGTTTCTATTAATTTGAAACTCATCTGTCATCTTTATTATGTATATATGTTTATGTGTGTGATTGTGTATATGTATGATTGTATGTGTATGTATTTATATGATTATTTGTAGAAAAGTGAAAATCTCCTTTTTGATGGTAATAAATAAGAAAAAAATTTTATTTATAAAAATAAAAATATATAAAAAAATGTGAATTTGAAAAAAATTTAAATTTTATAAAAAAAATAAACAGAATGCGAATGATTTATACAAATAAGTTTACAATGAAAATAAATATATATAATGGTAGTGAGTGGTGTTTGATATGAACTTTGTAAAAAAAAAATATTAAAAAATTAAAAAAATTAAAAAAAGCAAAAAAAAAATAAAAAAAAAAAATTAAATTTTTGTAATTTATTTTCCCAAAATGTGATGTTAACATGTTACAAATATTCGGAATTGATTTAATTTATTTATTTATTCTAATTTTTTACTTGTTGCTTTTTTTATTTCTTTTTTATCATTATTTGTTGGTGGTGTATTTGGCGTTGTTGTTTTTTTTTTTAATTTATCAATTTTAGTTTTACTACATAATGTTTTAGTTATGAATAAAATGGTCGATATTGAAATTATAGATATTAAAATCAACGATACAACAGGTTTGTTATTATTTTCAATTGAGAATGGTGAGCTATCATAACCTGTAGTTGATGAAGTTGTACCACTACCACTGCCAATGCTACTTGTAGATTGTGTATTTGAATTACTAATTCTACCACTACCAATACGAACACCAAATAATGATTTTATATAATTCCAACTACTAATCAATTCTTTTTTAATATAGGTAAATTTCGATTGATTATATGGAGTTCTTAATGTTTCAATACCATGTATTGAATTTGATAATTGTCTTAATGTATTAAACAATGCAATGATCTCGTTTCTTTGTATAGATTTAACATTATCATCAAATAATATTTTCAATGCTGTACCTAGTCCCATTGTTTGAACTTTACCATATAGCTTACATTTTTCACATGTAACACAATTTAAAATTGAACTAATATTTTGAAAATGTTCTTTAAATTGTCCAATTAAATTATCCTGTAAATAAATGATCAACTAATAGTTAGTATACTATATTGACAAGTATATACCCTAATTATTATTATTATTATTATTATTATTATTATTATTATTATTATTTACCTTATCATATGTATCTTTAAATAATAAAGTTTCATCAAAATTTGGTTGACACATTAATTGAGTTGATAATAATTGTTGAACTAGATCATAAGATTTTTTATCTTCAATTTGATTACCAGTGTTAAATTGATATTCAGTGAGGAATGTATTTAATTTACTAATTGAACGTAATAGGAAGAGGAAAGTGAAATAAAGATTTTCAATTCTATCTGGATGATTTTCAAAACGTTGTTTAAATAGTCTAGAGTTGTGTTCCCAATGTTCAATTTCACCAGTTTGTTCGTTTTGAGGGTACAATAATTTATCATGATTATAATATAGTGCAATGTGAATGGTAATTGATGAGTGAAGTCCTGATATCAATTTATAAAATACACGTTCTTCTAAACACATTTGATCAACAGGACGAGTAAAACAATTTTCATTGTAAATTGCTGACCAAACTGAACTACCATCATAACCTGTATTTGATTCTGGTGTTTTAGATAAATCAACATATGTTGATTCTGAATCTGGTCCTGCAACAACTACCCACATATCATCTTTTTGATCTTTCCATTTTGTAAAACCTGGTGGTGGTGGTGACATATCAACTTTATCACTAGTTGTATCTTCAATTCTCCATGGTAATGGTATTTCATTATCATCACATTCACATACACCACATCCTTCTGATCCACATAACGCTGTAACCACCCAAAATGGACATTCACTAAATAAATTTGCTTTAAAATATTTAAAAAATCTAGTTTTCTATATGAATTTCACAACTATTAATATACATATATTTCAAGTGATATATATTATTGTAATACATACCACAATTTGATTTAATATTGTATTTATTTCTTTATCATTTGTTTTATCAATATTTGATTTTTTACAACAGCAATCGTCTACTGTATCTTTTGATTTTATCTATAAGAAGTGTACACATTAATCAATATTAATATTGTGATGTCATGAGAATATTGAATTGTTAACATGTATGTTCACTTACAGTATTTGAACCTAATATAATCGATAGAAATATAACTAATATTATACAAAAGTAAAATATTGACTTTTTATTCATTTTACTATTTTTTCATAATATTGAATGAAAAATAAGATTTATAAATATATAATTGTTTAAACAAAAGAAAACAGTGACAGAAAAACTTTTTTTTTAAATTAAAAAAAAAAAAATAAAAAAAAAGGTGACGCAAATCGTTGGAAAATGCTTTAGTTTTGATTTTTTTTTTTTTTTTTGAGATTTATATGAAATTAAAATCTATTTATACTGTCTATGCTTAATTGTTTATTTAAGTTGTCTATTTTTATTTATTTCATTAATGTTATATTCAAAACAATATTTTTGAGATTCTGTAAAGAATTGTTTTGAAAATTGTTGTTTAAAAAATAAAGATTGACCCAATTTATGATTTTTTGAACAATTTGTTAAAATGAATAATTTCAAAATTGACACAATAAATGGCAAAATATAAATATTTATATTATCTATATCTATTGTTTCATCATCAAATATAAATGAATAATTGTCATATATATATTTAAAATGGTCAACCCTATTTGAAATCATAAATTGGCATGCCATAAATATTTTTCTTTTACCACTTGAAATTGATATATTATTATTATCTGGTGAATAAGTTGAATCTGAATTAATAATATTTGAAATTATTGAATTTAAATCATAATTAAATGAGGTGTTTTACAATTTAATGGATTTAAATATATGCATTTCCCACTACCATTGTCAATTGTATTTACACTTATATCTGGTGGATGATTATCTAATATCCATTTGATACAACAATACTTGATAATTGATTATAGTCACCCATTCTAAAACAATCAAATACTTCGGTTATATGATTACCGCTATAGAATTTAATTTTTAAAAAATTTTAAATTTGAGATGCAGAAAACCAAATTGACATTAAAATTAATTCTTTGATTAATGGTTTACAATTACAATGTAAATCTTCCAATTTACAATTTAATTCTTCAACTGATAATATATTATTCTTTTCAAATTTAACCAATTGAGAAGAATCTATTCATTCCAATTGGAATGATATTATCTTTTGTTTCATTTCTTCTGGTATCGAAATTTTTAATACTTTTTGAAAATAGTGCAATGGAATAACAAATTTCAAAAATATATTCAACTGTTGAATCACCATTACTATTATTTGAAATTATAATTGAATCCAATGGAAAATTTGATTTATTATCAATATTTGATTCTTTTGATAAAAATTTGATTTTCCAAATGTTATTAAAAATTCTGTTACTTTAATTGACCCATTTTTAATTGATTTTAAATACCATTTTATCAAATGTAATTCTAATGATTCATTATATTGTAATTCTGGATTTGAAATTGTAATTGAATGTATTGCTTTTAATGCAACTAAACAATCTTGTTTATTATATTGTTCATTTTAGTTTTAACACATTTGAAATACCAACTATAGTTTTTAAATAAAATTGATAATCATTTCCCTCATCTTTATAAACTTGGAATATTGAATTATCTACCATTGAAAACTTTAACAGATCACCTCTTGATACTTTTAATTTAATCAATTCTTTATATTCATTTGTAATTTCTGTTGTTCCCATGTAATCTCTTGATACATTTTTCGCCAACATTTTTTCAACATCTATTATATTTCTTTTTATAAATGTTATTATTAATTTATTTAAATATATATTATTCCATATTTTAAAAAATAAATAACCATTACTATCATTATTTGTGATCATTTTATGGGTTTAATATTAAAAAAAGAATCTAAAAAAAAATCTAAAAAAATTAAGAAAAAAATCTAAAAAAAAAAAGAAAAAAAAATTAACAATTTATTTTTTTCATTGTTATTATCTGTAATAATTATTTGTTGAATTATCTTATTTTTTTAAGATGACGTTCCAAAATTTGAAAAAATGGTATTCATGATTTCGTTAAGTTAAATTTAAAAAATTCTCAAGATATTTATATTTTTTTTTGTAAATAAATTGCTTATTTTTTTGTTTTTTTTTTCAACCGACATTAATAATTTTATAGTTTATATGTAATAATAACAATAATAATAATAATAATTTATACAATGGATTTAGAAATAAACTTTTGGAAAGTATTTAGAAATCAATATTTAAAATTTCAAATTACAAAACATATAAATTTATATAAAGAAAATCAACATGTTAAATTTCGAAGTGTAAAAGATATTCAAGAGTATCAGTATAGAGGTTATATTCAAAAATTATCGTATTATGGTGAAGATGTATTATCGGTTGGTGATTTACCAGAAAATGGTGTTTTGGAAACAGTTGTAATTGAAAAATTAGACTATGCATTGGATAAACCAGAATTTTTTAATATACCACCAGAAATATTTCCATCAACTGTTAAATCAATTACCTATCCATCATTAGCCGATACAGGATCAACTAAATTAGTTGGATTGCCAAAATCTGTAACATATGTAAAGAGTGTTTTATTGGAAACACCTGTTACAGGTGAATCAATTCCTCATCATATTAAAGAAATTCTTTGGCAATTTTCTGATATAGAATTAGCACATGGTGGTATACCAAGTACAGTTAGGAAATTACATTTTTGTTCAAATTTAGGTAAACAATTACAAATTGGTGATATTTCAGAAGGTGTTGAAGTGATGTGTTTCGGTGGTTATCCAATTAATCCAGAATTACATTATCCAGCTGGTATAATTCCAGACTCAGTTAGATTATTAAGAATTCATCATCCAATTTTTCCAGATAATATCGATAGAGAAACTGTACTTGCCAATAGATATTTACCAAAAAAACATTTGGAAAATTTACATATTGAATGTTTTTCAGGGTGTCATATATACGAAGGATTTATTCCACCTTGTGTATCAAGATTAACATTGGTTGGACCAGATTATACATTTGATCCATTTGCATTACAATCAAATTGTAATATTAATTATTTATTGTTAAATTGGGAATTCAATATCGACATTACAATTGGTGGTTTTTTACCAACAAACACTTTAAAAACACTAATTATATGTAGTAATATCAACATTGAACATGGTTCACTTCCACTTGGTTTAGAAACTTTTAAACATTGCGCAAATGGTGGATTTGAAGTTAATAATGGTTGGAATCAAAAATTTGAAAAAGGTTTCTTTCCAGAGTCACTTACATATTTAGATCTTGGTAAATCATTTGATCATGCGTTGGATATTGGTGATTTACCAAATGGATTACTCACATTAAAATTTGGTAGATTTTATAGTCAATCATTTCCAGTTGGTGTATTACCTTTATCTTTAACTGAATTAGATACTGGTAATTGTGATGTTAATCCAACAATTTTACCTGGTGCTATTCCATCATCTGTTACTTCATTAACTTTATCACCTGGTTTCTCTGCTTCAATTAATAGTGATTCAATTCCTTCAACTGTTACCAATTGTTATTACTATGGTAATGTTTCTCCAAATGTTTCATTTATTCCAACAACTTCTAAATTATTAAAAAAAACAGTTACCTATGAAAGACCAAATAGTTTTATTTAAATAATAATAAAATGTAAATTTTAAATTTTAACCTTGTTGTGATTAAAGAGATATTTGATTTGTGTTGTGTGGTGTACTATTTTATTTGTCATTTAATAAATCTAAAATCTTTCACAACTTTTAGAGATATCAGCGTTTGTATGATTATTTTTTAATTCGTATTGTATATTAGAAGCATATTTAGTTGTATTTGAAATTACCCTTACTACTTCCTTTTTAATTTCATTGTTGTTTGCTTTTACTAATAATTGAATTAAAGTTGGAAAGAATTTTCATTAATTACTTGTTGAATTTGACCATGCAGTAATAATTAAAATTGTATAACATGCTTCTTTACGAATTGATTTTTTTGGTGATTTTAAAATCCCTGTCTCTCTGTTTCCCTCGTTAACACTATTTTTATCTGAAACAAATGGTAATCTATTTTAAATTTGATGAGTAATTGTAATGATCAATATCAATTGTGTTGTAATGAAAAAAAAAAAAAATTTGCAACCAATCAAAATTTTAAGAATTTTTGTATTATTTTTAGACCCCTCTTTTAAAAAAAAAAGTTTGTGGATTTGTGTGTGTAAATATATGTTATTTATTTTTTAACAATGATACAACTTTATTACAATTATCTACATTTTCTTCTTTGATATGATGTAGTAATTTATTAATTGAACCAATACCATAAGCACTGCTTCCTTCAAAAAATTGAATATATGGATTAACAGTTGAGTTACCCTCGGTTTCAGATGCTTCTAATTTACCTGCTGCTAAAATGTTTTCAATTGCTTTAAGTACAATATTGATAACACTGGTATCATTTGTGCTATCTAATAAACGACATAAGTGATTAAAGCAATGTTTCTCAACTAGATATTTAATTTGTTGTTGTGAACATGTATTTGTTATATTTGAAATTGCCAATGCTGATTCCTTTTTAACGTCGTTATTAGAATTTACCAATGAACTAAGTAATTCTGGAATTAAATTTTCATCAAAAACTTGTTGAATTTGATCAATGTTACCCCTAGCCGATATATTTGAAACTGCCCTACAAACTTCTTTAAGAAATTCATTTTTATATGACCTTGAACCAGTCAAAAAATGAGGTAATACTTTTAAATCCAACATAAATTGAGTTTGAGTATCATCACCACCTAATAAATTTGCAATTGTACGTAATACAGGTACTTTGATTTTATCATCTACATATTCACCTAAAAGTTCTAATAATTTAGAACATACACCAGAATCTATAATTTGCTGAATACCTTCATTTGAACCTTCTGATATGTATGATAATGCCCAACACAAATTTGCTATTAATAGACGATCATTAGAATAATGAATATTATTGATTAATTTAACTAGTATTGGTAGTGCAGGACCAACAATTTCAAATGGAGGTGACGGTTTACCACGACATAAATTTGATATAGTACATGTCGCATTTGTATTCAAAAATGATTTAACAGGTGGTGTTGTCCTTTGTAATATATTTAAAATTGATGGAAACGCATTTTGATTCAATATTGAATCTCTTAAAGTTGAATCACTTGCAATATTACCTAATGCCAATACTGCTTTTTCTTTTAAAACATCATCTGCTGTCGTTGAATTTAATAATAAAACAAATGCTTGAATTGCTCCATGTTCTACAAGTACATTGATTTGTTTTATTGTACCTGTTGCTAAAATACTCAATGCCCATGCTAATTCAACCTATGTGTAAGCGGTGGTTAGTATCATGAATTCGACAATGATAATGATATAATTTAAACGCACATGATAGTTACTTGAAGTTGTGGAACATCATGAGTATATAATAATTGAATTAATTTTGATGCTATACCAGTGTTAATAATTTGAGTAATTGTTTGTTGATACTTATTATTATTATTATTAAGTAATTTTCTAAATGCTACAGCTGATTTTAATTGTAATTCTGTATTGTCTGAATTAATTTCATCAACTAATATTGGAAGTAATTCAGACTGTGTGATAAATTATAAATGATGTTAGAATCAAAGTGTGACACAATATAGTAATAGTTGTAGAAATACAAACAATTTGATTATAATCAAGTTTATCACTATGAAAAGGATTATCTAATAAACCTCTAATATCATCTTTATCTCTTCCTTTCATATTACTGAGTATTGATTAATTGTTGTTTATGTTTTAATTGTTTTTATTTTGTTTTGAAAAAAAAAAAAAATCAAAAAAAGTTTGTGATATAAACTCTGTTGTAAAAAAAAGTAAAATCCATCTTTTGAAATTTCTTTGTTTGTATGATATTGTAATCTAGTGATTGTACCATTATCAAGTTGTTTAATTAAATTAATGAATGGATTTATACCAGATATAGATTGCAACTAAAATATTATCAACAGTTCTTAATGCAAAATTGACAGTTCTTGCACAATTTGAAACTATTAATTCAATATTTAGTTGATCAAGTGGGTTATATTAAATCATTATTTGAATTATAAATCCATGTTGTGGTGAACCTAAACTGATATTTAAAATTGCGCATGTAATTTCTCTTTTAATATCTGGTTCATCATTTATTAGTAAATGAATTAACGGCGGTACAATACCTGCATCTAATAATTGTTGAATTTGATTTTGACCACATGCTAAAATATTTGAAAATGTCCAACAAACTTCTTTACGCGTTGTTGATTTTGTTGATTTTAATAAATTTATTAAACTTGGTATTGGATTTAAATCTAGTATATACTGAGTTTGATACTCATCACCAAATACGATATTACCAATTGTACGAAGAGCAGAGATCTCGGGATGTGATAATAATTGAACTAATCTTTGACATACACCATTTGCACTTATAATTTCTTGTGTACCCTCATTTGTACATTCTGAATATATGAAAATGCAGCATGAATCTATTATCACTTCAATATCTTTATGATGTATTAATTTTGATAGTACTGGTAGAGCAGGTCGGATCATTTCAAATGGTGGTTGTGGTTTACCACGACATAAATTTGCAAGTGACCATGTTCCATTTCTAACAATACTTAATTTAAGTGATTCTAAATTTTGTAAAAGGTTTACAATTAGTTGTAATGCATTTTGATTTAATGCTAAATTTCTACAATGTGCTGAATTGCCTGCAATATTACCCAATCCACAAATTGATTGTTCTCTAACATCACCATTATATGTTGAATTTAATACTGAAACAAAAGCTTGTACACCACCATGTTCAATTACTACCATTGTACCTGATGCTATATTTGTTAATACCCATGATGCTTCAAACTATTGTGATTATTAATTAGCATAATATCATAAATAATTGGTAAAAAAAAACAAAATAAATATCTCATTGTTATATGTATATTTATTTTATTCTTTATCAATAAAATAGTCGAGTATTTCAGATGATTTTTTATAGATTTCAACACCTGGATGTGTTTGTAGATTACTAAAATTATCAATAGCACCAACTTCTTCAAAGAGTCTAGTATATGGATTAATACCAGCGTAATCTGATTCTAATTCACCTGCTTTTAAAATACCTAAAATACCATCCATTGCAAATCCAATAACTGGACTACTACCTGCACCACTTTCTTCTAATAAATTACAAAGGGATTTAATGCAACCTTGTTCATTAACTAAATACTTAACATGTTCTGGTGTACCATAGGATAATACATTTGAAATTGCACATGTTGCTTCTCTTTTAACATCAGGGTCTGAACCTGCCAATAAACCTAATAAAGTTGGAATGATATTTTTATCATTGATTACTTGTTGAATTTGACTTGTACCACATGCAGTAATATTTGAAATTGTCCAACTTGCTTCTTTACGAATTACTTTTTTTGGTGATTTTAATAGAACTGCTAAACGAGCGAGTACGCCACAATTTAATACAATTAGGGTTTGACTATCTTCACCAGATACAATATTACCAATTGCACGTAATGCAGGTGTTTGAATTGCAACTGATTCATGACCTAAAAGTTCAACTAATCTACGACATATATTTACATTGATAACTTCTTGAATTCTTTCATTTGAACCTTCTGATGGATCATCTGTTAAATATGAAAATGCCCAACATGCATCTGTTAACACTTCATCATCATTACAATAAAGTAATTTTGATAATGCCATGAGTGCAGGTAGGATAGCTTTAATAGATGGTTGTGGTTTACCACGACAAAAGTTTGAAATTGCCCAACATGTATTTCTTATAATACTTAATTTAAGTGATTGATAACCTTCTAATACGTTTACAATTGATTGTAATGCACCTAAATTTAATAAAAAATTTCTACTTTCTGATTCACCTGCTATATTACCTAATGCCATTATTGATTGTTCTTTAACATCATCATCTGTTGAATTTAATAATGAAACAAATGCTTGAGCCCCACCATGTTCAAGTACTAATCTTGTATGTTCAAGTGTACCTGATGCAATATTTGTTAATACCCATGCTGCTTCAAACTATTGTGATTATTAATTAGTTTTAGTATGACGCAAACTATAATTGCAAGCAATAAATATTGATATACCTACTTGAAGTTTTGGAAGTTCATGTGGTGATAATAATTGAACTAATCTTGGTACTATACCAGTTTTGACTATCTCGTCAATTGGTGGTTTTATTTCAACAGAAAGTAACTTTCTAAATATAATTGTTGATTTATATACTGAATCAGGATTATTTGAATTAAACTCTGAAACTAATGTTGGTAAATGTTTTAACTATTAACATTAATGTTAATATATAATCTATATACTTTATATAAGAGATGTATATGTATGAAGTTATTGAAGTAGCAATGGTAATACAAACAATTTGATTAACATTTGAATCATTTACATCATTTATTGCTTCTCTTTCAGTATCTAGTGTAAGTTGATTAAATAAATTTCTAATACTATCATCCATTTTAAGTTTATTTGTGTGTTGATAATTATTATTTATGTTTGTTAGAAGATTTTTATTTTATTGTGTGGCTATAGTTTTTTTAAAATATCTATTTGGAATTTTTAATTTCTTATAAAAAACAAAAAAAAAAGAATTTTTAATTTTTGGAATCAACAAACTCTATTTTTCACGATTTACCAATCCGGAAATAAAAGATGACAGAACATCCAAAAAAAATATAAAGACCCATATCTCCATTCTATAAACTAAAAAAGAAAAAAAACTAATAAATAAACAAACAAACTAAAATATTAATAAAAAAGAATAGTTGTTAGCGTGAGGAGCTTCCACCTTTATTCAACCTTTTTTTAATTTTTTTTATTTATCATTATAGAGTACACTCTGGAGTACAACTATTCTTATTGAAAAATGATGAATTGGATATTTAAAAAAGAAGCATCATGGGTAATTTCAAATATATCTTGTTGTGCAACACCAAATCAAATTAAATAGAAATTCTAGTTATTGATCAAGGTTGTGTACCCTATGTATTATTGATCATAGATGATTATAAAGTTGTATTCTTCATTTTTAATTAATTATGTTTATAGAATAATAATAATTAATATTAATATTAATAAACATAATATTAATATTCTAATTGTAATATTTTCAACTGGTATTGTGTAATAATCTTTTAAAGATTGTAATTCTTTGCCAATTACTTTATTAATAAATGATTCCATTATTGGTAAATTTAAATAGAATTTCCATTTCTGTTAATTTCATAGAGAATATTTCTTTTTTTTGTTTCTAATAAAATAAAATAATGATGACAATATATTGTTTGTTTCCATGTTAATGTTATTAGATATAAATAATCTGTTATGAAAAAAAATATAGTGTGATAATTTATTGTTTTTAAAATTAAAAAAAATAATAAACTGGAAATTAAACACAACTAGTTAAAAAATTATTTTTAAATATATTAATTTTTGTTTTTTATTTATTTTAATATATTAGATGATCGAGCGTGGAAAGAAAAAAGAAGAAAGAGTGTGAATAGTGCACATGTTTATAATGAAATAAACATGTTTGACAGAGTGAGAAGAGAAGGAAAATACCATCTAATTTTTTGAAAATTAAAAAAAAAAGAGGAGCGAGAGGGAAATTGAGAGAGGAGAGAAAGAGAGAGAATTTATATGTGATTGTGTGTATTTTATATATTATTGTTGTTTTTTTTTTTTTTGATATGTAATTAATTATTTGGAGTTGAATTTTAATACAATTGTTTGTTTAAAGATTAAAATTTGAATTATCAGTACCAGCTGGGAAAGAGAAAGTACCAGATTCTGGCATTAAATTATCATCTTCATCAAAGTCATCAAAGTAATTTTCAATGATTCTAGTGGCTTTTTCATAGGTTTCTTTGTTGAGATGATGTTGAAGTTCATAAATTTTATCGAGACCATCGGCATCTTCAATGAATTTAGTGTATGGATTGAAACCATTGATGTTTGAATCTTTTTTACAAGAGGATAAAATATTTTCAAGACCTTCCAATGCAACATTGATAACACGTGGATCATTTGCTTTCAATAAATCACAGAGTGGTTTGATTGCGCCTTGCTCAACGAGATACTTGATTTGTTGTGGTGTACCGCAACTTGTTGCATTTGAAATTGCCCAAGCAGCTTCTTTTTGAATTTCAAATTCAGCATTACCCAATAAATAAATCAATGTTGGAATGATGTTTGCTTCAATTACTTGTTGAATTTGACCTTTATCACCTGCAGTAATATTTGAAATGGTCCAACATGCTTCCTTACGAATTGCTCTCTTTGGTGATTGTAAAAGGTTCAATAAATGAGTGAGTACTTGGAAACTTAATACAACTTGAGTTTGATTATCATCACCAGTTACAATATTACCAATGGTACGGAGTGCTGGAGTTTGAACTGCAATGGTTGGATGTGATAAGAGTTCAACCAACTTGTGACAAACTTTAGAATCAATTACCTCTTGAATACGTTCGTTTGAACCATCTGAAAGGTATGATAATGCCCAACATGCATCAATTAATACTTCTTCATCTTGATAGTTTATCAATTTTGCTAAAATTGGTAATGAAGATCTAACAATTTCAAATGGTGGTTGTGGTTTACCACGACAAAAGTTGGAGAGAGTCCATGTTGCATTTCTAACCATACTAACTTTAATTGCTGATGGATTTTGTAAAAGATTCAATAATGGTGGTAATGCATTTTGACTTAATACTAAATCTCTACAATAATGTGAATCACCTGCAATATTACCTAATGCCCATACTGCTTGTTCTCTAACATCATCGTATGCTGAATTTAATAATAAAACAAATACTTGAATTGCTCCATTTTCAATTACAACTTTAGTTTGTTCTGGTGTACCTGATGCAATATTTGTCAATGCCCATGCGGCTTCAAACTGTAGATAATGTGGTAGCTAATAGTTAGTACAATTACTATAGTAATGTAGTTGCATGTGTTTATAAAATACCATTTTATACTTACTTGAAGTTGTGGAAAATCTTGCATATATAAGAATTTAACTAATCTTGGTACAATACCAGTCTTGATAACTTGTTCAATTGGTGGTGATTTTTCAATTGAAAGTAACTTTCTAAATGCTGTAGTTGATTTTAAAATTAATTCTGGATTATCAGACATAATTTCAGTAACTAATCCTGGAATTTGTTCCAACTGTAAATGGGGAATCATAATAACGCGCGTTAGTATACATCGATATGTGAATGTACGACATTGTTAAATAATTACAACAACTTACCTTTTGATTAAAGTTTGTATCAACTTTAACTGGTACAGAACCATTTGAAGTTTGAGTTCTTTTACTTAATAACATTTCTTCACGATTATTTTTTCTAATTGAAATTGATGCATCTTCTCTATTTCTACGTTTTTCTTCTGGATTAATAGATTGTTTATATTGACCTTTTCTAATTTCTTGTTTCTCTCTTTGCATTTTGTATTGTATATATATTACTTTAAAATATTGTTGTTGTTTATTGTTTATTGTTGTTGAGAAATAAAAATTTAAATATATTTATTATATTGTTGAAATTTATTGATTTTATATAATTATCTCCTTCTGTATGCACACTATAAAAAAATGCCGTAACAAAAAAAAAAAAAAAAAAAAAAAAAAAAAAATTAAAAAAAAATAAAAAAAAAAAAAAAAAATTTATTAAAATAAATTTTAATAAAAAAAAAAAAAAAAAAAAAAAAATTATTTTATTTAATTTAAAAAAAATA
>JABXES010005649.1:0-33163 GCA_013375695.1 Dictyostelium brefeldianum
TTTTATAAAAAATTTTTTAAAAAAAAAAAAAAAAAAAAAAAAAAATTTAAAAAAATTAATTTTTTTTTTTTTTTTTTTTTTTAAATAAAAAAAATAATAATAATTATTTTTATAAAAAAAAAAAAAAAAAAGTTAACTTTTTGATTTACTATGTTGTTATGTGTAATACATACAAACAAGACAAAAGAATAAATTTATAAATAGAAATTTAAATTTACTTTTTAGATATATATAAAAAAGACGCACGCTACACATCAATTATCAATTAATTTGATTTGTTTTGTCAGTTTACTTAAAACTTTTAGATTTATTTTTTAATGTGTTTATTGTTTTTTTCTTGAAAAATAAAAATAAAGATATATATAAAATATACAATCACACACATGTCCACGTGCACTTTTATTTTATCATTGTGTTATTGTGTACAATTAGTTTAATTAGACATATAAAAATTGTTGCTAAAAATAGTAATTTCCGAAATTAATTATAGAATAGCATAAATTAAAATATTTTATTATTGGAATGGGACACTTTCAAAAACGAAGAAAACTATAGATCTTAATGATTTAACAAAAAAAACATCAACATCAACAACCAATAAAAACTACCACTTTTTTTGTTTTTACCATAAAAATTAAATGTATTGGTGAAATTAATATGTAAATATATATAAAATTTTAAAATATACAACAATATATCTAAAAATTAAGATATAAATCACAACCACACACACAAAATAACAGTTATTTAATTATTATTAATTTTATTATAAATTTGTTGTTGTCACAGTGTGCCTCTTACCAATGGGTGAGTAAAGTTTTTATGTTTTTTAATTGTCTTATTGTTTAAAGAAAAGGAAAACGAGATATTTTAAAATTTAATTTAAAATTTATAATTTACCCAAAACAAGTAAAAAATGATACTAATTATAGTATCATCAATATTATTGACTGGTGTGCTGTATATCTAATTTGTAAGATATATAACTGATTTTCACCACATTTATGTTGATTAATATCCTTTTTAAATCATATATTTCATCGCGAAACTATAAATAGTAAATCACTCTATTAATAGTATCAACTACTTTACAAAAAATCAAAAAAATCACTTCACATTAATTTAAAATTTCAATATGTGCACATTCACCCACACTACATATTATTTTTTTCTTTTTTTTTTTAATTTTTCTGATTTTAGATTTATGATATTTTTGTTTTTTTTATGTTAATATGGTATGTATTATTTTTTTATTTTCACCATAATAAGGATGTAAATTCACTCAATTCTCAAATGTGTGTCTGTGCTCACATGATCACAAATTTCAAGATTACGTTTACTTCATATTGTTTTACCTATTATTTTTAATAAATCTATTTTTTAAAAAATTAAATAATACTATTTTTTTTTTGTTAATCAATTATAAAATTCAATTTAATTTTTTATTTATTATTATTTTATCAAACAAATATAAATAAATAAATATATAAATATAATAAACTCTTGTACATTAAATAAACAACAAACAAAAAAATAAATAAATAAATATACACACACACATACACACATACAAAAAATTATACACATACAGATACACATAGAGAGAATGAATAATATTAATTTTTTAAATAATAATTGTAATAATAATAATAATTTAAATTTATTTAATAATAAAAATAAATTGACTGGTCCAACTAGTTTATTATCTTTATCAAAAGAATCACCAATATTGTTGATTGTACATTCTGCAATGTCACCATTAACATCATCATCGTCATCTACATCTTCATCAGCTAGTACAACACCAACATCATCACCAACAACATCATCTGCTAATACTACTCCAAATTCTTCACTTTCTCCAATGTTTAGTCCACAACATCAACAAACTCAATTGGATAATTTACCACAATTACAAAATGATAATGGATGTGATAATGCTGCTAGTTTCACATTACAACAAATTAAAAAACAATATAATAATAATCAACCATTACCAATTCATTCAATATCAAATGGTAATTCTTATATATTATTAGACCAATCACAATCATATATGTATCAACAACAACAACAATCACAAATGGTACCATCAATTAATGGTTACATAAATAATAATAATAATAATTCAATTCAATCAAATTTAAATAATGTATTAATACCAACAACAACATCAACAACATCATTTTTCTCATCAATAATTCCAAAAAAGAATGCATCTGAATTGATTACATCTAGAAGCTTACTTTGTAAAACACCAGATTGTATTGTATGTGAAAATGGGCCACCACCAAGTTTTGAAAAGGGTCAAGTACCAATTTGGGCACAAATATTACACGTTGCACTATTTGCATTGACTGAATCATCAAAAATATCAACTTCCAAATACCCAAATACAACAGGATCACCATCATTAGATAATAAATCAAATCATTTTCCAAATGGTAAACGTTATTTTCATTTACGTGATGATATATACGAATTTATAAATGTACATTGGGATGTAATTTGCAAAAGAGAAAGAATTCAAAATTGGAAACATACAATTGGTATGACATTATCACATTATCAAAACTTGTTTCAAAATGGGTATCCAATCTTTCAAAATACTGGTTATTGGTGTTTAAAAGATGATGCTTTAAATCCATATACTTCTGACTTCATGGATAATTCAAGAAAAAGAAAATATTCAACTAAAAATACACTTCAATTACAACAACATTTACAAGATCAACAACAAGTTAAAATAAGCAAAAAACAAGAAAAATTATTAGCTCAACAACAACAAAAACAATTATTACAACAACAACAACAACAACAATTATTAGCAGCACAACAACAACAATTACAACAAAAACAACAACAATTTATAATGGCACAACAACAACAATTACAACTAAAACAACAATTCAACTATTATAATCAAAGTAATAATAATAGTATTAGTAATTTAATCAGTAATAATAATAACACCAACAACAATTATAATAACAAAAATCAATTATCTAAAAGTAGTGGATTTGGTAATGGATCATTAAATATTTTAAATGATTTTGATGATGACAATGAAAACAATTGTGAATTTGTATTTCAACCAAGAAATAAAAGATTAAATTCATCAAATTCAAGTTTTAATGTTTATAGAAATAACAATAATAATAATAACAACAATGTGGAAGATTCAAGATTTAGTATTGGTGGTTTACTTTCATCAGATGATGAAGATAATAATAATAATATCAACAAAAATAATAATAATTTAAATTTTTATATAAGTGAAAAATATAAAAATATTTCAAAAGATATATTTGATTGTAAAAATGAATTAAAAGAATTACAAGGTGAAATTTCAATATTACAAAATGGGTTATCACCAATTAATAATAATTGTAATAATAATATTAAACCAACATCAATAATTTTAAATCATAATAATAATAATTCATTTAGACCATTATCATTGGCATCTTCTTCAATTTAAATCAATCTCCTCTTCTTCTCAAATAATAATAACTTGTAAATTAGTAGTGCTCTATTTTCAATAGGTTTTATCAAATTTGGTGTGGTATAGATTCTGTACAATATAAATTTTCCTGTATTTCTATAAATTTTCTTTTTTAAATTAATATTATACTTGTACTATAAATAAAAATTAAAATAAAATGTATAATTTTTTAAAAATCAACTTTCGAGTGATCTAGATATTTTCTTTTACTCAAAAATTAACAAAATCCAATTTTTTTTGAATTATTTCTCTCAACCTTTTTATTTTTATATTTTTGTCGCTCATAGGACAACACATAAATAACGAAATGTCAAATGATTGCGAAACATCTTTTTGGAAAGTAATTCATAATAAATATTTATTTAATCATATATTTGAAATAATACATACAACTGAATGGAATGAATATGAACAAGTTAAACAAATACATATAGATAATAGAATTAGATTCAAACATTTAAATAATTTAAGTTTCTTTTTGGTAAATAACCAATTTCAATTGTTAAAATGTAAATTAGAAGCAGGTGAACATATTGAAATTCTAAAATATGATCTAAGCCAAATGTTAAAAACAATATCATTGGATGGTAATGTTAATAGTCATCAAAAAAAAGAAAGAGAATATAATATTAAAGAATCTTTAAAATTATTATTTAAATATAAAAGTTTTCAATTAAGTGAATTCGATATTACATCATTAACAGGTGGTTATTCATATGGTGTTGGTATAAATTTAAAATTGGTATCGTTTTTATCTGAATATTCAACTTCAATGGTTACTATTTATCCATCTGTTTTAAAATTGGAAATGGAGAAATCAGATACTAAATTATTAGATGGTTTACTTAGTTTACCAAATATAAATGTTATTATATCACAAAAAACAAAAGATAATTCAATTTCATATGCATTTAATAATATAAAACATAGAGAGGAAATGTTGGAATACATTTTAAAAAGTAATGGTAAATTATATTCAGTACCTTGGATACCAACTTCATCATCAACAACAGATACAAAACCATCATCATCATCTCTTATTGAAAAAATTGATTTAATTTCAATATTTTCATTAAAATCAATTACAATTCAAAATCAATTGATTGAATTAAATTATTTCAATGTACATCCATTTATTGATGAATCAGAAACCAATGAAATATTAATGGATGTTAATATTGTTGATAAAACAAAGAAAATTCATAGATTAATTGCACTACTGGATGAATCTTATTATGCAAGTTATTTGGTAAATTATAATGGTGAAGAAATTAATGGAGTAAAATACAAACAAATAACTACAGATATTGGTTTTTCCAAATACTTTTCGTCGGATCTTTCTATAGAATCAAAACTATTATATATTTCAGCATATACATCACCATTGAATCAACTTGTAAACAGTCAAACAGATAGAAAAATTATTAAATTTATCACATTTTCATTAAATAATAAACAAGATTTTGACAGTGCATTAAAATCAATTGCATCAACATCTGATCTTTTAAATCAATTACCAAAATCATGGAATCCATTAATTTTATCTCACAGTGATATAAAGGATATTGAAACAATTGACTGGGTATACGATAATATTCAAGCAGATATATTTTGGAGTAAAAGTTATATCAGAAAAAAAATTAAACTTAGATATCAAACAAGTGAATTAATGTATTATGCTCAAAATAAATTTAAATCTCATCCGTATTTATCATTTTCACCAAATTATTCACATCCATTTATTTATGCAATTTCAAATTGTAATATTCAAGAGTTACAACATATTTTAGATGTATCAAGTGTTGAAGATCCAGATGATAATGAAACATTTAAAAATACAACTTTTAAACCAATTACATTTAATGAAAATTGTAGTTTAAGTGACATTTTAGAATTGTTATCATTTTTAAATAAAATTGGTTATAGGAAATTTAATAATCATTTGTTTTTAGAATTTGTTCAAGCAATATTAAAATTTGAAATTAAAGATACCAATGTTGAAATAGGTATAGAGTTTGGCAGATTTGCTAGTCGTGTATTATGTTTAAATATAGTTTCAACATTTAAACCTATTGCAATGAAATTATTATTCAGTGATAATAATTTAATTAAAAGTTATCCACAATCATTAAATTCAGCAATGCAGGATCATGTTTTTATAAGTTCATTTTCAAGATCAAAAGTAAATGATAAATGTGCAATCATACCATATGAAACAGATTTAAATATTGATGATGTTATTCAATCAATTGAATTAACTATAGATCAAATCAACAAAACAAGTAAACAACAACAATCAACAGAAGATAAAGCATATTTTTTAACATTGGAGAATTTAATTGGTTATCAATTTAGTAAATTAATTAAAATTAATTTCAACTCAAACGAATCGTTGGTCAAATTACAAAGAATTTATCAAAAAATCGTACAAAATGAAATACCAATTCAATTAAAACAATACAAGTATCATTCAATATTTTATTTGGGGTTAAAATCACCAAAACTTTTAAAATATATATTACAATACCCATTTACAGTATCTCCATATGTTCATGGTAATGGTCATTATTGTATTGATCAAGCAACAGATGCATTTCCATGTTATGATATTAAAAAGTATTTTGATGAAACTGTATTTTCATTTGACTATATATTTAATAGTGGTGCAACATTTGATCAAATATTAGAAAAGTTAATTCATCATTTATCTCATTTACCTGGTAAAGTGGATCAGGAAATGGTTATAAATGAAAAGAATGGCAGAAATCGTTTTAATTATTATGATAAATCATTTAATTATAATTTGGTATACCTATTGGAAATTAATAGACATGATTTGTTTTTCAAAGAATTGGAATTTATAAACAAGTTTGAATTGACAGTACCAATGACTAAACATTCTTTCAAGTTAATGAATTTTAAACTATCTAGTAAGCTAATCAAGTTTTCAAGTAGGGTATTTGAAGTATCACAATTTAGGAGTTTAATTACATTAAATTCAAGTCGTTCATTTATATTGTATATGGAAAGGAATGGATTTACACCAAAGAAAATATTATCAGATTTTGAATATTCAGAAAAAACAAGACCATTAGAAAAATCAATTAAAATTGTAGACTCTTTATTAAATCAAGTTGAAACAATTAATCAAGTATTATCACTTAATGGTCGTCCAATGTTTTGGGGTGAACATTTTATAAACTATTCAACTCTATTAAACCATAAACATTATTTATTACAATACATCAACTTTTATCCTGTAATTCCAAATGTTTCAATCTTATCTCATGAATTACTTTTAAATTCAAATCCAGATTATAGTAGAATTACAAAATATTCAATTAAATTAGCAATTTCAATTGGTAAAATTGGTTTTTTAAAATTTTATTTTGAAAATGGTATCATCAATGATAAAAATGACGATAAATTATTAACATTCCTTAAATATCAATTATTATCACATTACGATTATAAATATGTAAATTGGTTAAATAAA
This sequence comes from Dictyostelium brefeldianum, assembly GCA_013375695.1. Taxonomy (NCBI): domain Eukaryota; phylum Evosea; class Eumycetozoa; order Dictyosteliales; family Dictyosteliaceae; genus Dictyostelium; species Dictyostelium brefeldianum. Next base: position 7,002 of record JABXES010005649.1, read on the forward strand.
AATAAAAAATAAATAACATTAATAAATTTATTTTGTTTATGTTTTGTAGGTGGCTGTAATTTCAGGTTTTATTACACCTTGTGTTTCAAATTTATTAATTAATTCAATTTTAGTTAACTTTTTATCTCATCTTTAATTACTATTATTTTAAACATAAAATTAATTAAAAAATTTTATTGCTAATTTGGATTTACTAAAAAATTTTTTTACGATTATATGTATGTTCAGGTTTGGTCACAAAGAACTAGGTTTTCAAAAGATTTACCTTATGCCGCAGAGAGAGGTAAAGTAGATAATTTGAAATTGGTACAATCAATGTCTTATGGATACAAATCAAAAAAGAAAAAGGAAACGATATTTGAAATCCGTTATCAAGATCATTCAAAATAAGCAATTTCAAAAGATGATGATTTATTTTGTGTTGGTGATAATAATCTCGATTTCGCAGTGGTATGTTGAAACAATTTCATTTTATTTATAAAACACAATAAGAAAAGCATCTTTAAAACACAATAAGAAAAGCATCTTTATTTAAACTTGGAACCATTTTATAAAATACTCTGTATAAACTGAAAATTTGGTGATGTTCTCAATAGAAATGGACAACCAACCAATGTCATTATCTGCAAATAAATTAGAAACCAATCCTATACTCGAAGAGGGAACTTTTAGTATAAACATTAAAAATTCTAGAAAATTGGTTGAACCATTTCAATGTTTTGATAGCGACGATCTTGATGGCCCAGTACCAAAAAAACAAAGAAGAACAAGTGATGATGATGATGTATTGAAGCTGATTGATCAATCTAGAGGCTCTGAAACCCAAGAATTTAAAACCAAAATAAAAATAAAAAATAAAATAAATTCTTTTCAATAACATGTTGTTTATTTAATTGAATTTTAAAAATATCTATATGAAACCTTCAAAGGATTCACCATCATAATAATACATATGTATGTAATGATATATATATATATATAGTAATATCGATGGCATGTTATATTATATATGGTGTACTTACTTTGAATGTGTAAAATGAAATGGGATAAATTCAATTTCAAATACTTGAAAACTAAAATTTGTAATACCATTTGAAATATTTAATCTCCTTTTGTTGTTGTTGTTTACTATTAGGTGGTGCTGATGATGCTGTGTTTGTGATGATGATGATGGAGGTGGTTGTATAACCGCTATTATTCATACTAATACTACTGTTGATATTATTACTTTCATTCATATTCACCAAGATTGAATAATATATATCCTTTGGTAGTATTAGCATTTACAAGTTATACCATGGTAATGCATTACCATTATTAATTATTTTATTATTATTATTTTAATTATTTTATTTATTATTGTTGTTGTTGTGACATTGATTCTATTACATTGTATAGTTGATAATGTTTAATTTCTAATAGATATTTTAACAATATATCAAATATCTGATCACGTTTGAATAAGAGTGGATGTTTTGAAATTGGATAATGGACCAACCGATCTATTAATTTCTCTAGAATATTATTAAATGATTGACCACCATCGTTAACATTATCATCGCTGCCAATTAAATATTCAAATGTGAATATTTTAGGATCTAAAAAACAAATAAAGTCAATTCTTTTCATTTGTTGAACATCATCGCCGTCGTTGATTGGTTCGTAATTGATATAGCCATCATTTTTTTTATACATATATCCATCATTATCGGAATCACCATCTTCATGAGGATCCTTAACCAGGTATTGTAATTTCGTTATAACCATTGCTAATCTTGGTGACTTTAATAGAATGTAATAGAATGAATGAAATAATGAATGTTCAAGATTGAATGCCCCATTACTGCTGCTAAAGGTGGTATTCATTAAACTTCTTTTTATTAAATTACGAGTGAATTTAACCAATTCAACTGTAGCTCCATTACATCTAATTAATCTTTTAAATAATAAATTAATTACTTTTTCAATGCATTGATAATATTCCATACCACTACCACTACTACCACTACTACTGCCACTACCATTACCAGTACCAATACAGTCAATATTAAATTGATTAATTATTAATTGAATAGTTGATATTATTTGATCTGGTGATTCGTTTGATGTAATATAAAGTGTATGATAAGTATAATCCAGTATTTCTAATACTGCAGTATGAAATAAACATTGATGTTGAAAATAAGTTAAATGATCATTGATAGTGGAATAACTTTTATCCAATTTACCAAATTTATTATAATTTTCCAAACACTTTAAAAATGCAATTGGATTTGATTTCATTGGATTGAAATTGACATAATTAAAAAATAATTGAATTGTACTTGATGATAATGATAGACCATGTTTTGAATATAATTTAAATATGAACTTTATAAATAAATTGGTTAAAGTATCATCTTCGTCATTTACCAACATTTCATTAATTAATTGATTGAAATTGATTTTCAAATTTTGCAATAACGATGGAAACTTTGAAATTTTTAAAATTGTATTTTTTAATAACCTTGAAATAAATGATTTGTTATACAAAGACATTGAATATTCATTGTTTGATATATAAGTACCCTTAACTAGTGATCTAGGGATACTAGTGACTTGTGACCATAATTCAACTATATCACTCTCTGTAATTTGGTCATTGAATTCAAACTTTTGGATTGTAATATAATTTTTAATAGTTCTTTCTGAAATTGATGTTGTTTCTAAAGTTTCAAATAACCTTTTCTCTATTGAATATTCTAATAGTTCATTGGATTCGAAATGGAATGCTACTCGTGGATATTTGATAGTTATTTGAACAAATTGTTTATTTTTAATTAACCAATCAATTGTTGATTTATCTTTAATAATATTATTTACTGGTGATAAACCAATGTTGACTATTGGATGCCATGTACTTGGTAAATAATCAATTAAATGTTCACTTTCTCTTAGACCACGATTTCCCCATTTGTATTCTTTTGGATATGTTGATAATAAACTATATATATCTTGATATTCCTCTTTTGTAAATGATGGTTTTGATAGTATGCATCTAACTATTTGATCTCTATTTCCATAATGCAACATATTGGGCATGTACAATTTAAGAAATTCCATTACTTGTTTATTGGTTCTACAATTTCTAATTGAATTACCATTATATCGATGATACCTTTTATAATTCAATTTCTCTGGTGGTATTTTACTATCCAACACAAATTGCAATGAATTTACACTAAATGATTCCATAGCGTATTCATAAACTGTATCTACATTCATTCCATCAACTGGTTTATCATATTTTTCAAGGTATCCAATAGTTAAATTATCACGTGAATGACTGCCTGAATTTGGTATCTCAACGGTAAAACCATAATTACCACTACCATCATCACTACCACCAACACTACCATCAGCACCAACACTACCATCATTGAAACCATTAAATACTTGTTGTAAATTATCAATCAATAGTTGTGTTTCAAATTCGAAAAATGATATTGATTTAATTGATTTCTCATCAATTTCTTTGAAATAATTTAATTTTAATAATCGTTTCTTTATTTCTTGAGAATTAATATATATTATTGAATGTGCTTCCAATTTAATTATTTCATCATTATTATTATTATTATTATTATTATTATTATTATTATTATTATTATCATTTGATGATTTGAATCTTTTGTTTGGTTGGATTGATGACAATGGTGTTGGGATATTATAAAGATGTGGTCTATTTAAAATCAATTCCAATATCTTGGCTATATCTCTATGGTTTCTAATTGCTAAACTAATTGAACGGTTTTTAAATTCATCTGATATTGTTGGACAATTGAATTTTAAATCAAACAAAGTTTCAATGACAATTGGTGAATAGTAAATAATTGCATATTCTAAAAGATTTTCTGTTACTGAAATATTGTAAATTTCATTTACCATTTTGACCAATTCTATAGATTTTGTATTGCGATAACCATTAAAACCTAAAATAAATTGGTATACATCGTTTTCAATCATTTCATTGTATTTATATTTTAATAACATTTGAAATAGTTGTTCTAATGGTACTGCGTGACATGCATATAAATATTGGGATGCATCATAATCAATTATAATATTTTCACCAGATTCTAATTTACATTTTAATAATGGTATTTGATCCTTTTCTATTAACCATTGTAGAGAGTTTATATCTTTGAATTTCAATCTAGTAGAGGCTTGTTTTTCACCTTGATATTTAAACCATTCTTCAGTTTCAATACACTCCATAATAATACGGAATAGGTATTTATTATGAATAATTTTCCAAAATAATATTTCATTTATCTCGCCAGGGTCGCTGTTATCATTATTATTATTATTCATTTTGTTAAAAAATTTTAATTTTCAAAAACGATAGAAATAGTTGTTTTGGCGTTTTTTAATAAAAAAAAAACAAAATCACAAACTTTCTATTATTTGTTTTTTTTTAGCAAACTACATCATCACCAATGGAAATGTTAAAACATTTAAATTAGATATTTAGAACAGTACACATTCAAAAATAAGATAAATAATAATTTAATATTACACCACATATGATTCAAATAAATACAAATAAATTGCGTGTTACGGTGAGGTAATGTTGTGGTGATGCTTTTTCAAAAAATAATTTTAGAAAATAAAAAAAAAACTGTTGGCGATATTTTTTTTTATTTAATAAATAATTTTTTTCAAACCACAATTATATCATTCATTTAATTAATTGAATAATTATGAGTATTATAAATAAAATAACAAAAAAAAATTATTTAAATACAAACACATTAATTAAATTTAATAAAAAATTATATAAAACTACAAATACAACCAGCGTAACAAATTCAATATTTAATAATATAACCACCACATTACAAGATACAACTATCACTACTACTATAAATACAAATACAACAAATACAAATAAAACAATGGAAATGGAAAAGACTTTTTCAAAATTTGAAAATGGAGCATATGTAAATCCATTTGCAGGTTATTTCAATTATGAAGAAAAGAAAGGATTAAAAGATTCATACAATTATTTAAAACAGAGAGCTAAAATAACTGTTCATCCATTAACTAAAGAAGAAAAAGAAAATATACATCCAGTTTTACCAGTAGATTGGAATTTAGTTTCATCTGAATATAATAAAGAAACAACTATAAAATCAACTTGGATTGGTCATTCAACATGTTTAATTCAAATGGAAGGATTTAATTTCATTACTGATCCGGTATGGTCACATCGTTGTACACCATTTCCAAATTTTCCTGCCGGTCCTGCAAGATATAGAGATCCTGCTTGTAAAATATCAGAATTACCTCAATTGGATTTCGTTATATTATCACATGCTCATTATGATCATTTAGATTATAATGCAATTAGGGAAATTTCTAAACATCAACCAGATTGTCATTTTTATGTTCCAAAAGGATTAGGTAAATGGTTTAAAGATGCTGGTTGTAAAAAAGTAAATGAATTAGATTGGTGGGAAGAAATTATACATTCAAGTAAAGATGGTATTGATAATGATTTAAAATTAGTTTATACACCTGCAAATCATTCAAGTCAAAGAGGTTTATTTGATCGTAATCATATGTTATGGGGTAGTTGGTGTGTTATTGGTAAAAATCAAAGATTCTTTTTCTCTGGTGATACAGCCGACCATGATGTACTTTTCAAACAAATTGGTTTTCACTATGGTCCATTTGATTTTAGTTTAATTGCAATAGGTGCTTATGACTTAATTAGAACGTTTATGTTTGTGTTTATTATAATATTTACAACTACTCTCATTATACTATATCATTTGACATTTTACTAACCACACAAATATATAGGAGATCACTTCATTGTGATGTACCAGAAGCAGTAAGAATACATAAAGAATTAAAATCAAAGATTACCATGGGAGTTCATTGGGGTACATATTGTTTATCCTCTGAACCATTATTGGAACCTCCAAGATTATTAATTTCTGAAAGTCAAAAACAAGGTTTACACGAAAATGAATTTACAGTCAGTAAAATTGGTGAAACTTTAATTATAAATCAAGACTTTACAAACAATCAAGATCGTTTTAAATAAATAAATGTATATTACTCTTCCTTTTGTTTTTGTATAATATATGTAATATTAGTAAATCTTTTTTAAATTAATTTATTGTTTTATAATTTATTATTGAATTGTGATCAAGTATTATAAGTTAAAAAACACAACGTACAAGTAAAATAAAGTAATAAATTATTATCTCATGATTCTAATTATTCTATAGAATTAATTCGTTTTTATTTGTATGTAATAATTCGTGAGGTGGGAAACCAACTAATACTCTAATTGGTAAACTCCAATGTAATGTATCAACCAATGGAACTGAATTATCGTCTCGAAGTATACCAATATTTGGATGTTGAAATAATTTCTTTTTTTTAATTGTTGTTGATGAATTTGATGAATGTGGAATTTGTTGATTACTATTTGATAATATAGTATTACTACTACTATTTGTTGTATTTAATTTACTATTTGTAGTTGATGATGAAAAACTACTACCACTATTACTTAACGAATCATCATTTATAATTGCATTTTCAGAATGACTACTTTGATTATCACCATCATCATCATCATTATCACGATTAATTTGATCTCTTCTTTGTTGTGCTTGTGCTTGTGCTTGTTGAACATGTTGTGCTAAATTATCAACACTATTATTCCTTGAATGATTATTATTATTATTTACATCTGTAAATGATCTACTTTTTGGAATATGTTCATTACCACCAACACTATTATTGATATTTGTTGATTTTAAAGGTGATATTACTGGAGTTGATGGCGATGAAGTTGATTGTGGTGTAACTAGTATTGGTAAATTTGAATTACTATTTGATTTATTAATGCTGTCGCTTGTTGTATTGGTAGTAGTGGTAGTTGGTTGATAAGGTATATATGATGCTTTAATTGGTGTAACAAATTCAAATCTTAATGACCATTTAACTGATACTATATCAATGAAAAGTGAGAGTGTTAATATAAAGATCAAAAGATAAAAGAGTGTGGTGGTGATGGTATGAACTTACAATATTTAGTTGAAAATTCTTGTGATGCTTCAACAGGAATATGAAACATGAAATGAGTTTGTCTTTGGTTACAAGTGAATTCATGTAATTCACCATATAGTTTTCTAATTGGTTTATTATTACCACGAGTTGATAACAAGTATTTAGAGTCAACTACTTCTTCACATTCCAATTTAATTTGAATTTTAAAACAAGGTATAGTGGCAACAGAGAAGTCAAAAGTACCATGAACTGAATCACCCAATGAAAATGCAGTTTTACAAATTGAAAATGTTGCAATTTTATCAGTACCCTTGGAAATTACAATTGAAACTGGTGTTGAATGTTTATTCAATATATCAATAACAGATTTCTTTGTGTTGTTTGAATCGTATTGTGATACATTTTGAGGATATGGTAATGGAAAGTATTGTGATTTCTTAAATGGTGATGTTGGCCATTTAGTTACTGCTTCTAAATTGTTTTTTGCATTTGTTGAATATTCTTGTGTGGTTTCTGCAGATCCTTCCTCAAAATCAAATAACATATTTGATTTATATTTAATTGGTCTTAATGCTGCACCTGGTGTTAATATCCTAATTGGTACTGTCAATATTTGTGCTGGATTTGTAAATACTTGTGATGCAATTGATAAAAAGTAATTATATTTTAAACTTGTTCCTTTAAATGATGGTGGTAATGGTGATGGTAATGTTAAATAATAAATAACTGTAATACGTAAAACATTATAAGTATCAAATTGTTACACACATATATATCTACTTATTATGTTATACACTTACATGATTTAGTTTGACCAGGTGGTATATATAATTCAGAAGCAAGGAAAGTTGTTGGAGAAGTGAATATAGGTTTACCATTTTCACCAATTTCCGATAGGTTTGGTAAAGAAGTTGCACTTGATACACCTGCTGTAAATTTCTTTCCTGTTGTTATTATATATTTATTTACTTTTAATCTATTTGAATTATCTATAATTGAAGATGTATCTTGTGGTGATGATGTTGCTGTAGTCTGATGTTGTTGTTGTTGTTGTTGTTGCTGTTTATTCTTTTTTGATTTATTTGATTTATTATTTAATTTAATAAATGATGATTCTACCATTAAATTACCATAAACTTGTGCTGTTATCCATGATATAGTTTGTGATTGTTTAATACTATTACAAGTAGTACTTTCATTAAATCCACCTAAATTTGATATAAATATTCTACAAAATATTGTATCACCAGGAAAGAATACAGCTGATTCTAAAATACATTCAATTGATATCGGCATTATTACATATTATAAATTATTTATGGTTTGTGTGTTGTTGTCTTATTATTTTTTAAAAATAATGAAATTTACAAAAAAAAAAATCAAATAAAAAAAAAAAAAAATCTGTTTTTTCGCTATTTTATCTTTTTTAATGTGAAAAATTTGAATTATTTATTAAATTTTCAATTTCTAATTTTAGTATTGAATAATTTAATAATTGATCAGTATATTTATTTTTACTGATTAGATAATTATTTATTTCTTGACATAATTCAAAACTATTATTACAATTCATTAACCGTTTCTTTAATAATGTTGTATCACCTAAATTTGCTAAATTCTTTATATAGTTACTAAAATGTGAGAATAACACATTAAATGGTTTCCTCGGTTGAAGAATTTCACTAATAATTGAATGTTTAACAAGTGTTGATAATATTTCAATTATAGTTATTTGAATTAATGGTGAGGAGTGAGATTGTTCGATAAATTGAATTTGTTTATTTGTTGGTTGAATTGTACCGGGTATATATTCTATTACGGCATTTTGATTGAATATCCATGGATTACCATACGATGCACGACCAATCATTATACCATCAATTTTAAATTTATTTATGTATTCCATACCTTGTTCGTAGGAATCAACATCGCCATTACCAATTAGTATGGTTGATGGTGATAGTTGGTCACGATATTCAATTACTTTATTGAGAATATCGTATTCCCAATGAGCTGGTACAAGGGATAACTCTTTTTTAGTTCTTAAATGTAATGATAATGTTGATGGAGTATTTGATAATATTGATGGTATCCAATGATCAATTTCAATTTTATCAAATCCAATTCTAGTTTTAACAGATACTGGTTTATCATTAGCTCCTTGACCGACCAGTGCTTGTTTACAAGTTTGAATTATTTCACTTGCCAATGATGGATTGTTAATTAATGCAGCACCACTTGCTTGTTTTGGTGATAATACTTTTCTTGATGGACAACCCATATTTATATCAATACCATCGTATCCTAATTGATGTGCTATTTCAGTTGATATTTTAAAATATTCTGGTTTACTTCCAAAGAATTGTGCAACTATTGGTCTTTCTTGATGAGAATGTTTCAATTTCTCAATTAATACTTCTCTATTTCTTGCTAATCCATCTGCTGATACAAATTCATTAAATATAACATTTGGTTTACATGCACCTCCCATACAATTTGCTAATAAAAATCTAAATGAAACATCTGTTACATCTGCCATTGGTGCCAATACAAATATTGGTTTATTTAATTTTTTCCAAAATCCTGTTGCCATTATAAAATTTACATGATCAACCTTTAACAAGTTGAAAAAACGAAAGTGATCAAAATTATTTTTTTTTGACAAATTTATTTTTTTAAAAACAAAATGAATCAATTAAAATGCAACAACAACAAGCAATATTGCGGGAGCAAAACCCAATTTGAGAAATGTCAGTAATTCTATTATGACAAATTAAGGCGGATACAGAGAATAATTGTTGAGTGGAGAAATGAGCAGAGCAATTGATGGCATTGGTAATTTGATCTTTAAATTCTTCTGATAATTGATGTGATTGATCCTTGATATACTCAAGTAATATTAAACGTAACTTATTAATATCATGAGCAATTGATTGAACTGGTATAACAATTTGAATATTTTTATCAGTTGTGGTAAAACTTGAAAGTTGAGAAATTGATTTTTCAATGTTTGCCAATAATGGTAATGTCACATCTTCTTTAGGTAATCGTTTAGTAAGTGAATGAGTATTGAAATGAGTATTACCACCAACACCATTATTTGCAATATAATAATCAAGTGATGAACGTAATTGATTTGAAGCACTTTCATTTAATTCTCTTTCTTGTTCAGATGTTAATCCTGGTCCAACTCTGGATGGTAGCAATTGTGTAGTTTCACTCTTTAATATTGACAATTGTTCTGCGATTGAACGACCAAGTGAAATTATATTTTCTGCTGATTTTTGTTTTGGATCATTCAATACCGATAGTACCATTAACGATTTGAAAGTTGATGAAATAACGTGACATGAATCACTCAACTTTTTAGCATTTTCTGGTGAACGTGTAATAAACAATTTTGTTGATATGTTTTTCAATAGTTTAGCAATATTTGTCAATACACCCAATTGAAATGGTGTTTTAGATGTAACTGAATTCATTGCAATTCTACATGACAATGCACATTCTGCAATTGATCTATTTATATCATCTTGTGATACTTCTGACCAACAATAATACATCCAATGTAACGAACCAATTAATGCTGCTGCTAATCTAATTAATTCTGCATGATCAATTCTTGAAAACAAACGAAGTTTAATACCTTCTTTAACATTTTTAACACGTTCTTGAATTGAATTTACAGCTTCTTGATTCTTTACAGTTTCCATGAATGATGTGGTTTCACTGTTACCAATAATTGATATCAAATGTATCAATATATTACCGCATTCATCAGTTGCTTTTGTAATATCATCATAACGTACTTTTTCAGATCTAATTGCAACAGTTGATGCTCTATATGCAACTTCTAACCAAATTATATTTAAATCTTGTTCTTTATCAAAATCTTCATCCAACAACGATCCTGGTAATATTTCAATATCCATTGGTCTAACTATAGTTTCACCATTTGAATTAACGTAAGGTTTTGGTTCAACTGTTGATATAATTGATATTGTCGCTGGTGATGTTGTAGTGGTTGTAGTTGTAGTGGTGTTATTTACATTTGTACCACTATTATTTCTTGATAAATTTGGTGATGATGATTGTTGTTGAGGTGATGGTAAACCAGCAGTATTTGCTAAATGTGCTTGAGTGGTTGGTGATGCTGATATTATTTTTGGTGGATATTTTGATTTAAACTTCAATTGTACTGCATCTTTATATTTAATTTGAAATCTTTTTGGACATCCTTCAACATATCTATCTACATTCTTTCTTTCTCTAGACTCTGCTTCTAAATCTGCTCCTTTATTAACTAATAATATTGCAATGTCTTCTTGTTTATCAATTTGATTTATTTTTTTTAATGACATTAATATTGGCTGTGGAATTATACAATTTACATTGTTAATATTATGTATACAAATACATCATATTATAACATTAGTAATAAACACACATACAGTATCACCAGTTTTTGGGTCTTTTAAATTTATATTTGCACCTTGTTCAAGTAAATAATTTACCATTGCTAATTGATCACCATCAATTGCATGATGCAATAATGATCTATTCTCTTTATCTAATTCATCAACTTTACATTTTGTACTTGGTACATATTTTTTAATTTTAACAATGTCTCCTTTTCTTGCTGATTTATGAATATCTTTCATAGTTTTTAGTTTTTATAATATTTTTACAATTTATAGTTTATTTTTTTAATATACAAGTTTATGTGTGAATATGAATTAATTAAAAATAGAAAAAAAAAATAAAATTTTTATGATGGGATTTTTTTTAGAGTGGCTGGTATTTCAAATAAATTATTTTTGTGTGTGATCACATATTTTTGTATGTGTTTGTTTTTTATTCATTACTAATATATTATTTTATGAACACAAAGTAGTATCCTGTGTTTATATAATTTGTTTACAAATTCGTGTTGTTTTTGAATTATATATATTCACCAATAAAAATTTATTTGTAACTCAACTCTTTAAAAAGAAAGAGATAAAAGTACTACTAATAATGAATTAAAGAATCAACAATTAAGCAATAACTATAGTAACTTCTAAAGTTCGAACGAGATGTCTGGTATCACAACATGTAAATATCGAGAGTGTTTTATATGATATTTACTTATTGATAAATTTTTTTTTGATTTTTTTTTTCAAAAATTCTTTGAACATTTGAAATATTTTTTTTTTTTTATTTTTAATATTTTTAATAAAATAGTTTGAAGTTTTCAAATATTTTCTGTAATAATATGTAGCAAAAAATAAAATAAAAAAATAAAAAATAATTAAACTATAAATTGTATTTCTTTTTTATTTTTTTTTATAAAATTATTTTTCGTGTTATCAATTCACTCAAACAATAATAATATTTTTTCATACACTCACGAATTTTAAAAGTCTTTTTTTTTTTATTTTTTATTTATTTATTTTTTAATTAAATTTAATTATTTATTCAATAACCAGAGAAAAACAAAAAAACAAAAAAAACAAAAATCAAAAAAGGAAAATTACTTTCTTTGCTTCTATTATTTTAATTTTAATTTTATATTATTTTCATTCTTTATAAAATCAATATTTTTTTTTAAACTATTCATTATAAAAACATAAACAATAAACAATAAACAATAAACAATAAACAATAAACAATAAACAATAAACAATAAACAATAAACAATAATAAACTATAAATAAACATACATAATAGTAATAAACACATATAAAATATACATATACATACATATTAAATTAATATAAAATGTCAGTAATAAGTTGTGGTCAATCAAAAAATGGACAATTAGGACATGATTCAATTAAAGAATGTTTAGATCCAACAGTAATTGAAGCATTAAAAGGTAAAAGAATTATATCATCAGCATCTGGTGAAAGTCATTCATTGGCAATTAGTAGATTTGGTGATGTATATAGTTGGGGTAGATCAAAAGAAGGTCAATTAGGTGTTGGTTCAACTTCAACTACAACAACAAACAATAATATAAATAATAATGATGATAATGGTAATAATGGAATTTATTTACACAATTCATCATCATCAATACAAAACAATAATAGACAACCAACATCAACATCATTATATAATAGTAAACCACAATTAATTAAAACACTGTTACATGAAAGAATTGTTAAAGTAGCATGTGGTAATTTTCATTCATTGGCATTAACAGATTTAGGAAGAGTTTATGAATGGGGTCAATTACATGAAATTGATCATTCAGTTTCAACAAGTGGTATAGATACAAAAAATGGTTTAATTGAAATGCCACAAGCAAAACCATTATCACAAAGAATTATAGAAAGTTCGTTATCACAGTATTTAAGTGGTGAAAAGTTAACTTACGATTCAAATGGTGGTACTAAGCCAAAGGATGAAGATGATGATAAAGAAGCATCTACTGTCAAAAAGAATATTGGTAAAATTATAGATTTAAATCAATCAATTCCAATTGTTGTTTCAGCAGGTATTGAAGATCAAGAAATTGTTGATATTTCAGGTGGTTGGGCATTTAGTGCCGCGGTTACAAAGAGCGGTCGTGTTTATACTTGGGGTTTCAATGAAAAAGGTCAATTAGGTTTGGGTAATCGTTGGTTTCATAGTACACCTCAATTGGTAAAAACATTGATTGACGTTAAAATTGTATCTGTTGCATGTGGTCGTCAACATATTTGTGCAATTACTGAAGGTGGTGAATTGTTTACATGGGGTCTTGGTGTATTTGGTCAATTAGGACATGGTAATGTAAAGAGTTATCTTCATCCAAAAAAAGTAATGTCATTGAGTGATGCTGGTGTAAAAGTAGTTCAAGTTGCATGTGGTTCAAATTTTACAATGGCAAGAACCGCCGATAGTATATTATATTCATTTGGTCATGGTGAATACGGTCAATTAGGATCAACTGAAGAAACTCAACATTTAGATCAAGGTGGTAGAGATAATCATTTCAAATATTCACTTCCAACCATTGTTAAATCACTTGAAGATAAGAAAATCAAATTTGTATCGTGTGGTCATTTACATACTATTGCGCTAACAGATGAAAATGAAGTTTACAGTTGGGGATGGGGAAGTAGTGGCGCATTGGGATTTGGTGATAAGAAATTTCAATTGGTCCCTCAATTAGTTGCTTCATTATCTGGTGAAGAAGTTTCCTCCATTAGCGCAGGTGAAAAACATACATTGGTAGTTAGAATTTCCGATCAAACTTCATTTGCATTTGATTATAAATCATTGGTAAATGATAAAACTCATTCAGATATTGCATTCCGTTGTCAAGGTGATAAAAAAGCATATGCTCATTCATTATTTATTAAATCACGTTGTCCAAAATTATATTCAATGATTTTATTTCAATCAAGATACAATAGTATTGGTAAAGATGGTGTCGTAGTTGGTGCAGATGAATTTAATGAAAATGGTGAATTGATTGTACAAGTTGATTTAGGATCCACTGTTAAACATCAAGTATTTATTGGTTTTTTAAATTATTTATATACAGATCATTTAATTATTGCTCCACATTTACGTGCAGAATTGGGTAAATATTCAAAATCAATGGGAATTGATCGTTTAGCAGCATTGTGTTTACGTTATACATATAGACTAAGAAAAGTTGAAAAAATACCACAATCTGAATTTTCAAAACAATTAATTGATTCAATTCAAGATTTAGAACCAACTGGTAAAGGAAATGATGGTGATTTAATTTCATTTAAAATTAAAAAACAAGATACCAATACAATTTTCGCTCATAAATATATATTGACAAATAGAAATCTATATTTCAAAACAATGTTTGAATGTTCATTCAAAGAAAAAGATCAATCAGAATTTATAGTTGGTGATAATGATGCAGTTGCTTCAAATTCAACATTCAAATTACTATTGGAATATATTTATGGTAACAATGAAAATATAATAAACGATGAAAATGCAATTGATATCCTTTGTTTGGCTGATAGATTCATGATTGAAGATTTAAAATATCTTTGTGAATATCATTTAGAACAAATGGTAATTTCAAATAATAATACTCTTCTCAGTTTAACTGAAAATGGTAGCAAGTTAATCACTCGTGATGATACTGATTCCGATATATTTGAAGATGCTCAAACTGCTTTTGATAATATTTGTATCTTAATGCAAGTTGCTGATGGTTTCATGGCTAAAAGATTAAAAAGAATTTGTATGGAAACAATTACAAAAATACCATTTGATCAATTTAAAACATTAAACAAGAATGAAATTTTAAAGAAGATTCGTAAAGAAACTCCAATGTTAATTAGAGAATTAGATAATTATGCTTATAAAAGTGGTTGGGAAAATTCATTAATTGAATTAATAAGATAAAAACAACAATCAATATATAAACCTTTGTAATATAATAATAAAATAAAATATATATAATCTATTTATTTAAAAAATATCTATCTACTTCTTTTTATCAAGAGTATTTTTAATTTGTTGTATTGAAGAATTGATTGTATTTACTTGAAGTTGTAGAATTGTAATAATATTGGGTACAAAGTATTCTATTAAAATAAAATTTAATAATTGCAGAATTGATAATGAATCAGCACCATAATCAGTTTGTCTAATTTCTCTGTTTATTCTTGAAGCATTAATTGATAATAATTCTGATTGATTACGAATTAAAAATCTGACTATAAATATAAATAGACAATTTGAAGGTGATGTAAAACATACCCCAATTGTAACGGTTGTATGTATTTTCACTTGGTAACGAAAATAAAGGTGAATTCAAAATTGGTGACCAAGTTTATGGAATGTGTTTCGATACATTTTCATTTTCAATTAACGTATATATTAATACTATTGTTAACAAACCATTAAATATTGATCACGTACAAGTATATTCAAAGCAAATAGTTTATTAATCATCATATCATGGATTGTATAATATTGGTGGTTTACAATCTGATGAATAAGTTTTAATTCATTCTGTAACAGGTGGAGTTGGATATGCTGCATTGGAAATATTAAATGGAAACTTAAAGGTTTATTATTTACCACAGTTGGTTTATATGATAGGAAACAATTTTTAAATGATAACAATTGTGATTTCATTGGCAGTGTTTATTCAACTTGTAAATAAAGATTATGTGAATCAAATCAAACAGCAAACTATTAAAATCCTGCATTCATATCATTATATTCAACAACCATTACATCGGGTCCACTCTTGAATTAAATTATCCATATGCATTAAGTTAACTATTATTAGTATTGTTTTTGTTATTACTATTATTGATGTTGTTGCTGTTGTTGATTTTATTGCTACCACTACCACTGTTATTATTATTACTATTATAAATTAATTGAGCACCACTTTGATTATTTATATTATTATTTGCATTACCTTTATATGAATTTGATAGTAAATGCTTTTTTATATTATTAATTTTACCAAGTGATGGTAATAATGACCTTTTATTGATTTTTTCAACGTATATATCAAATACGTCATGTTATCTTCATCATTTGTACATCGCCATCAGTAATCCACTACTACTTCATTGTTATTGTTATTGTTATTAATGATGTTGTTATTATTACTATTACTTGAAATAGAAGAAGAAGAAGAAGGTACATTATTGAATGCAGATTTTTCATTGTAACTTTTGGTTGTTGTTGGTTTGTTACTAATACTACTATTAATAATATTACTACTATTATTACTATTACTATTTGATTCGTCTCTGTTACCGCTACCACTACTATTGTTATTGTTTTGTTATTATTACCAAAAGAATATTAGTCATATTGTCTGTTGTTGTTATTGTTGTAAAGAAGAGGTTGTGCCGTTGAATAAGGTTATAAAATTAAAAATTTTAACCAAGCTGCTAAAGATTTTGCTTTGTCTATGGGATGTATGAAATAACAATAAGTGTGTGCCTACGAATGTTTTTAAAAGAATAATACAAAGCTACGAACGATGAAATGGAAGTAGGTGAATTCCTTGATTCAAATGTAATAACTGAAACATCAAAAAAATTAATTATTGCAAAAGAAATAGTTGAAGGAATTAAAGTAACAGATGTTGATACCCTCACATATATAATTGGTTGTTTATCTAAAGGATTCAAGAAACAAAAACTCACTAGGATATTGCTTTTAAAAATGTATTTTCTCTTTTTACATAAAAATTTTAAAAAAAAAGGATATTTTGGACAATGACACACATTAAAATAATTTTCTATATTCTTTCTTTTTTTTTTTATCACCAATTTTTAATTTATCTTACCACGGTAAGTAATTTTACTTATATATTCTCTTTCGTTATGATTTAATAATGAATCTCTTGAACTAAATACCATATAGTTATTCCTTTGATATAATTCAACATATTTATCAATTAATCTAAATAATACAATATTACCAAATACTAAATTATAATTTCTCCATAGTATATGTATGTGCGCGTTTATATGTTTTAATAAGAGTTGAATTTATCATATTATATCATAATCAAATTGATATTTGTGGTGAATTAATACCAGATGGTGTTGAAATATTGGGATTTGGTTATTTATCTTTTCTACCAGAATCAGTGTATACACCATTTTCAACATTACCAACATCAATTCATACTATAAAGAATGCAATCTGTACAGAATTTAATATTTTAGCAGATGGTTACAATGGTGGTGGAAGTGGTGGTAGAATGTATGTCATTCCATCAAATATTACATCAATTTCATTTTTTCATTGTACTTTGCCAATTTCGTATAAAGAAGATCATTCATATTTAAAATTACCAAATTCATTAAAAACATTGAAATTTAATGGTGGTAAATGGGATAATGGTTGTATACCAATTGTAAAAGGTGATATACCATCAAGTGTCACTAAATTATCATTATCAGCATATGCAATATACAAACTATTGCCTGACACATTACCAATATCAATTAATGAATTATCATTACAATATACAAATGATCCAAATGATATCAATAAACCTTCATTTGATTTCATGGTTAACATGAATATTAAAAAACTAGAAATCACTTACGGTACTGTTTACTTTATGGATATAATAACACCTCAATCAAATTTATGTAAATGTAATTCATTAACAAGTATTTTATTAGCATTTTTAAATAGAAAACAATTTCCAATTTTACCAAATTCATTCCCTTCTAAAAATTTAACTGAATTAACATTATCTCGTTTATTCGTTGGCTCAAATTTTAAACAAGATATAATACCAAACACTGTTAGAAATTTAAAATTATTATTTTCAGTTCAGGCTACCTCTTTTTCAACAACTCCAAATAATTTTAGAGAATCAATTCCAAATAGTGTAACTTCATTAACAATAAATAAAACATTTGATGAAGATGTATTACCATTATCACTAACACATTTAGATTTAAATGGTAAACATGTTGGTAAAAATTTAAAAGAAAATATTGGTATTATGGTATCAAATTTAACATCTATAAATTTACCTTTTTATTTTAAAGATCAAAGACTAAATTTACCAAATTCAATTAAAAATAAAAATTATATAAATGCCTAACTTATAGGCAGTGGTATTTTCGTAAAAAAAAAAGAAAAAGTAAATAATTAATTTATAACATGTTGCGTTTGTTTAATAAACATTTGAATCAACACCAATTGATTGAGTAAATGAGAAATAATTTGATGGATCGTAAGAAGCTTTGACAACTTTTAATCTTGGGAAATTACCTTTGTTGTAAGCATCAACTGCACAATAAAAGGAAAAATAAAAAAAAACCATTTTTGAGTTTTTCTAATTAGTTTAAAATTTTTATTTAAATATAAAAAAATAACGATTCACTACATAAAGGGACACAAAATTTCTTTTTTTTTTTTATGTTGAACATTTTGTAATGTAAAGAAAAAAATTTTAAATTATAATAATATTAAAATAATAATAAATATATAAGAAAAAGGAAATTTTATAATTTATAAAATGATTTCAATGTTAATCAAACTAAATAATTGAAAACAACACCAAAAAATATTTTTTTTTTTAATTTCATTCTTTTTTTATTTATTTTAGTTATATTTAGAAGAACAATAAACAGTTTTGTATGAGGATGAAGGGGATATTTTACCACCACCACCAAAGTAAAAAGCGGATGTTCCACTAAGACTGTTATTTTCATCAACACCATCAACGCTATGTCCTAAATAAATAGTTGTTAGTAAAATGTTCTGTTGTTGTATATACTATTTTGTTTTAAAAGTGTATTATAAAAAAAAAAAAAATACATACCACCTGTGCTACTAACATGATGTGAGAAACCCGAAGAATGACCATCAGTTGTTGAAGCAGCATGAAATGAGAAACCTGTTGCATGACCACCAGTTGAAACAGTATTGTCACCTCCTGTTTCACCTCCTGAACTACCACTGCTACCACTACTGGTAGATGAAGATGATTCGGATGTGCGTTCTTTTTTCAAAGTTGATTTTGTAGTTGATGCAAATGAAGTAACGGAATCACATTTTACAGAAGACATATCAATTGGGTTTGAACAAACATTTAAATCTTTATCAAAACATTGTTGAATAAATGGTACATTTTCATTACAAAAATATCTACTACTAGATAATATTGAATTATCATTATTTAAATTAATAGTTGGATGGTCTTTTGTAAAATATTGAACAAAAATTGAATTTGATGCATCACTTTTACATTTTGCTGACATAAAACTATTTACATATGAATTTGGTACAACAAATGGTTTTGATGAACTTGTTAATTTATAATATGATGATTCTCTATCTTTACTATTATCAATAATTAATCCTAATTCACTTGATGATATACATTCTCCCAATTTAGATTTTATAATTGGTTTTGTTTTATTATTATCCGACAATAATGAATTACATTGTTTCTTTGTTTTGAATATTTCAACTTCACCCAATTTTGATATTTTGAATAGATTATTTGAAACATCTTCATCAATACTAATACATGTATTTACAATACTTGAATAACCAATACCGCCATCTGGTCTACCAATACAATCTTCATTTGAATATGGTATCAAATTTAAAAATAACATTTCATGTTTTTTTGAATTTATGCATGATATTGATAATATACATAAAAATATTAATGATAATAATAATCTCATTTTGAGTGTCTGTGTGAGTATGACCACAGGAATGAGTAAATTTTAAAAAATATTTGTCCAAGGGATATTTTTTTAAAAAATCATATGATGATTTTTATTTTTTAAAATAAAAAAAGATATTTTTGAAATGGAATCACATAGAACACAATTTTTATTTTTATTCCACCCGAGGAACATAATTTATATTTTTATTTGACAGAGGAATAAAACTTTATCTTAATTAATATCCAACAAGAAAAGTTTGGAAATTATAAAATATTTGGATATAAAAAATTCAAATACTAAAATTTTCAAGTTTTTTTATCTAAATCTGACATCATTTAGTGAGCCAGTATTTTTTTCATCAACACAAATAAAATATAGCCAAATTCATTGTCAACAAAGAAAAATTAAAAAATGACAGTAAAAAAAACGAAATTTTTGTTATAAATTTTTGTATATTTTCAGTAAATTTGTTATGTGGTATTAACTTATAAAATGATTTCAGCATCAATCAAACTAATTAACTGAAAACAACACTAAAAAATATCGATAGATATTTTAGATAATAATTTTTTTTTTTTTTTTTTTTTTTGTGTGACATTAGAGAAAAAAAAGACACTTTATTCTTAAAAATAAATAAATTATGACAACAACAGTAAGAAGTTTAAAAATTAATATTGCTGAAGGAAAAGATTTATCAGGTCTTGATGCAGGTGGAGTTAGCGATTGTTATTGTAAATTTAAGTGTGGTTCAATTTCAAGTAAAACAGATGTAATTAAAAAGACAACAACACCATTATGGAATCAAATGATATCTATTGGAGTTTATGATGAAAAAACAACAATATTAGAGTTTCAATGTTTTGATTGGGAGAGAATTGGTGGAGATAGACCATTGACTAATAAATTACAAGTACCTGTATCAGATTTAATAGCATCTGCTAGAAATGGTCAAATGGATCAATGGTTAAAATTATCAAAAGGGTTTATTAGAATATCATTTGAATTTACACCACCATATCAAACTGAAGTTGATTCAATTTCACCAACAGCATTAGGTTCAACATCATCATTGGTAAATCAATCAATGTCATCATTTGCACCTTCAATGATTGCACCACCAGTTGTTTATTTTAAACCAATATTTTTACCAACAGTACCAATTGAAATGATGGCATTAACAAATTCACTTACTACCACTGCTAAATTTATAATGCCAGGTGCAATTTATCAAACTAAACCATTTATAACTGGAGAACTTGTAAACTGTTCATTGATAATAAATGTATATGAACCAAGAATTGTAGTTAGAGCATTGAATTTACAATTTTTTGGTAGTATTGTTTATAAAGGTAAAAAACAAAGAAAACTAGTAAATGATTATCGTGATCTATTAATGGGATATGGTAATCAAGTAGTAAGTGCAACTACATCAAATAAAGTTGTTTTGGAACGTGGTAAACATGTATTTCCATTTCAATTTTTCATTGATAAATCATGTAAATCATCAATTAGCTTATCAAATGGTTATAGGGTATCTTATAGTTTACAATTTTCAGCAGACATTGTTAATCAACCAGACATTTCATTACTTCAAGAAATTACAGTTGTGAATTTAGAAGATACAGTTTATAAAATGACAATTGCGCCAATGAATGGTACTGCATCAAAATCACCATTAACAGGCGGAAACATTTCACTTACTTGTAAATCACCAAAAAATAGTTTTTATCCACGTGAAGAAATTGAATTGGAAATTCAAGTAAATAATGCAAGTAAGAAAAAGATTAAAGCAGTTGATATTCAATTATTTCGTCTTGAATATGATGGAACTGATGTAACTCCAATACAATCAACTATATTATCAATTACAAAGAAATTTTATCCAAAAGTTAAACAAAATTCAAATAGATCAATGATTGCAGTTGTTGAATTACCAGATAATTCATATCAATTAGTTCATTCAATTTCAGAGACTAAAATGATTAGAATTGAATATTATCTAATTGTTAATTTAGATATACCAAATTGTGTTGATCTTCGTTTGAAATTACCAGTTACAATTGTTCAACCAGATCCAAAATTTGAATTACTTCCAAATCCATTAAATGAAATTGGTAGTCTTCCTCGTTATATTAAAGATTGGACACATAGAAATTTCCATAGTTGGGTATTATTTAAAAAACAATGTCCAGAAGTATTTGATAATAATTTAGAATTTTATCAATATAATTTAAATGGTGTTGATTTAATGCAATTATCAACTGAAATGCTTTACAACATATTTAAAGGTGCTGGTCCAAGAACACCTGAACTAGTTTCTGATTTACAATCTCAAATTTTAGAAATTCAATCTGTTAGAAATTTCTTTAAAGAATTACAACTATCAGATTTAATTGATACATTTGAAAAACAATATATCACATGGGAAATTTTACCAATGATGACATATCCTGAAATTCTTTCTCTTGGGCTTACAGTTGGTGATGCTAAAAGGATTGATAAAAAAATTAAATTATTAACTTCACAAAACAAATTTGATATTGTTTCAATTAGTAAATAAAATTAGATTATGTTTTTGGGGAGAAAAGGAAGCTTTTTATTTTTATTTTATTTTTATTTTTATTTTATATTATTATTATTATTTATTTTCTTGATAAGATTGGAGAAGTTTTTGATTTATTTAAATCTCTTAATTCAACCAATTCGTTATATAATATATTGCTATTATTATACCAGAGTATGAAATAGTTTCTGTATTTTTAAATGATATTTTAATACCAGTTTGAAAGAATAATACTTTCTTTTTAATATCATCAATTTCTGACCACAATACGTGTTTCTTAAATAAATGATATTAGTATTATGTTATATATATATACCAAGTTGATTTGAAATTACCATTGGAATGGAATCAATTGTTACCATCATTTTATAAAGTAATTCATAAAACTAAAGGTCATTCAATAACTAAAATAAATGATACCACTGAAGTTGATTGGATTTCTAAATGGGATACATTGAATTTAACAACATTAATAACAT
Source organism: Dictyostelium brefeldianum (assembly GCA_013375695.1). Lineage (NCBI taxonomy): Eukaryota > Evosea > Eumycetozoa > Dictyosteliales > Dictyosteliaceae > Dictyostelium > Dictyostelium brefeldianum. The sequence continues at coordinate 30,260 of JABXES010005649.1, forward strand.
ATCAACAAACCAATTCAGAATCAAAAGTGTATTATTCAATCAAATTTGGTTCATTAGATATTTTAAACTATGCATACATTAAATTTGTATTAAACAACTGTATCTACATTGGCGAAATTCGTGACTGAGTAACTGATGAAGATGATGATGAAGGTTGATTTATAATGAAATTAGTATTATCACCTGCATTTTCTGAATCTGGATCATTTGTATAATCTATAACTTCAATTGTTGGATTAAGATGTTTTGAACTTGATACTAAACAATTAAAAACTTGTTTTTGATTATTTGAAATTAACCAAATTTGATATTCTTTAATTTCATTATTATTGGATTGTTGTAGATCACTGGTAAAAGTTGGTTTAACAATAATTTTAATTAAAATATCATTATTTTCCTGTAATTGACGAGTAATTTAATTAATTGATGAATATTATAATACTACTTTAGTTTCATTTAAACATAATAAACTTGACCAACAAATACAATCATTAAATATGCACTTGTGGTACCATTATGGATATTCCTGATGATTATTATGATAATGAAGAAATTGAAGAAATTATGTGTAATTCACTAAATTCTTGTAATTGATTATTTTGAATAAATCTGAATCTAGATTGAGTAAACAAACTGAAATTGTTAATAATAAATATTCAGAATGATTTCGTAATTGACCATTTGAAATACCGGAACCATCTGCATAAAAGAGATCTCAGAGATAAAATAATTGAAGATTTTGAAACTAGTGATTCTTTTTTTTTTTTGTTGAATTTTAAACTCTGTATTTAAAGATGATGAACATGCACTATCAATTTCAAATGTAAATAAAAAAAATGTGAAATACGATTTGCAATTGAATGTGCATTTGATCAAATTAGATTTTGTTGAATTTCGCTGTTGTTTCTATTTAAATTTTGGTAATCCAATGTTGAACTACCAATATAACAAAAAGTATTCGAACCACGTATTTCCAATGGATAAATAAAAGAATCTTCTTATGCTTCTCAAACACATTTAAACAATAACATTCGTTGTGGATCAAATGTTTGTACTTCGTTTAGATAAATACCAAAACAAACGATCAAATAATTTCCATTGAATGAAATTAAGAGTTCTAAAAAATAAAAAAAATTTTAAAAAAAAACAAAGATTTATTTTATCGGTTAAATATAACCCCTTAATTTCAAACACAGATTCTTTTAACAAATTAATAACTATGGTTTATATTGAGGTAATGGAAATGGGCCATATACTAAAAAAATGTATTCGTCGGTACATATATAAAAATAAAATTAATATACATGCTACTTTTTGTTTTACTTTAAAAATGTTAGATTTAAGTTATATACTATGCTCAAGTATACCTATAAATATATAAGTTCAATTTTTAAAATATTAAATAATAGTAATAAAAATAGTAATAATGGTGAAATAATTTTAAAACGAATTATAATTCAAATAAAAATAAAATAAATCTTTATTATCTATTTATTTAAAAAAATAACTTTAGTTTGTTTGTTTGGTTTGGTTTGTTGGGTTTATTTGTATTTATTGATTTAAATCACCTTTATTAATAAATTCTAAAATTGCTTGAGCTTGATTTTTAATTTTTGGATAACTATCAAATTGACCTGCAGCCCATTGAAGATAAGATACACCTTTTGGATCTGCAACTAATTGTCTCCATGTTTTACCTGCATATTTCTTTAATTGTGGTGGTACAACATCGTCAATATCAATATCTTGTTCTACATCTTCAACTGTAGTTGCTGATGATGATGATGATGATGATGATGATGCATTGGTATTTGAATCATCTTGATGATATGTAATAGTTTCTTGTGCTGGTTGTTGAATAGTTGAAGTTGATGTAGTATGTTGTTGTTGATATTGTTGAGTTGGTTGGGTAGTTGTTTGTTGTGGTACTTGAGAATAATCAGATTCTTTCCATGGATAAGGGATTTGATTTGATAAACCATTTGAAAGTACCCAAAATAAACGACGTTCTTTTGTTTTTGTATTTTCAAACCATTTCTCTGTTGCATTTTGAGATTTCCATTGACGAATGAATATTGGATCCCAAAGACTTGAACCAATTCCCAAATCTTTACAACAACGTACCAATGCATTTGATTTTGCAGATTCAGTTGCAGTTGCAAATGAAATGAATTGATTTGATTCATTGTATGCTTGTTCACCAATTGATTCAGCAACATAACGACCTAAACAATATAATGCGTATGGTCTTATTAATGATTTATTTTCAACTGTTGGTGGTCCAAATGGTTTAAGTGCCCATCCACCCGGTCCAAATGCTTGATTCAATATACGTCTGTATTTAATCTCTGGCAAATAAATTAAACCATCTGGTTTAATTTCAATATCATTTGGATCTAATTCTGCTAATAATACATCAACAATATCTTTTGAAAATGGTTCTTTTGAAATACCATGATATTTATCTTCATGATAAAACTTTTCATCATTAAATAATTGTTTATTATTATGAGTTGTTGATGGTGTAGTACTTGTTGAATAAAATGATTTAATATTACTACTAGTTGTATTACTATTATTGTTTAAACTATTAATTATATTAACTTGTTTAATAGTACTATTAAAACTATTATTATTTGGTAATATATTTTTAATTAAATTTGTACGAGATGATAAAATAAATCTTTTCATTGTATGATGTTGTTTGATATTATTATGAAAAAGAAATTAAATTTGTAATTTCAAAAAAAAATAATTTAGAAAAAAAAAAAAAAAAAAAAAAAAAAAAATTATAAAAAAAAAAAAAAAAAAAATAAATAAAAAAATAACAAAATAAAAAAAATTAATTTTTTTTTTTTTTTTAAAAACAAAAAATGAAAAAAAAAAAAAAAAACGGGGTTTGGA
>JABXES010005656.1:0-33120 GCA_013375695.1 Dictyostelium brefeldianum
ATATTTTATCAATGTTTTTATGATATCAAGCCATAAAAACGCAATAAAAAAGAAAACTAAAAAATTAAAAAAAAAAAAAAAAAAAAAAAATATCTGAATGTTCACATTACACAAAATAGTAACCGTATAAAATTTATAAATAAAACTATTTTAAGACATTAATTTGATTTCTTTAAAGAAATAAATAAATTTATAAAATAAAGACAATGGTTACAACCCACTTTAAGCGAGTTCGTAAATGTCATTTTGGTAAATTGTAAAAAGACCCGCAAATAAATTTTAAAAAAAAATATATTTTTTTCTTTGAAACAAGTTTTTAATTTTTTTAGATTCTTAATTTAATAATAAATAATAATATAGTAATATAGTACTACTATAATTTAAATAGTAATTAGTATAATTAATATATTTATACTTTCAGATATTATCCATTTTATTACTTTTTTTTTTTAAAAGTAAAAAATCGCTTCATGTTTGCAAAATAAACAAAAAAAAAAAAAAATCAAAAAAAAAAAAGAAAATTAAAAATCAAATTTTTTTCACACAAGTGTACATAAACAAATAATATTTTTCCAAACAGATTTTAATCATTATTTATTTATTCAAAATACAAACAAAATAATAATACAAGAATACACAATAACTACAAAAGAGATAATATCTCTATCATATATACATTAAATAATGAGTGATCACGAACAACAACAAAATAATAATAATAATGCTCTAAATGTTAGTAATAATATTGTAATTAATATTATACCACCATCACCTCAAATGGGTAGATCAGTAACAGATGATAATGATAAATCAACAATAGATACAACTACAACCACTACTTCAATTGAAACAATATCAACAACATTAGAATCAGTTAATATTATTGAAACAGCTACAACATCTACAGGATCAGTATCACCATCATCGTCAACATCATCAACAACATCAACATCACCACCACCAAATTATAGTATAGTAGGAAGTCCAATTAAATCAATATTTTCAAATTTGGAAAAATCCGCATTAAGTAGATCATCACCAAATTTACAAACAACACAACAACAAAAGGTAGTACCTCCAACTACATCTGTAACAACAACTTCAACACCACAAACTTCACCACCATTAAATGTTAGCACCACTACAACAACCACTACAACAACCACTACAACAACCACTACATCACCAATAAATTATAATAATAAAATTATAAGTACAAATGTAAATTACAATAATCAATCACATTTTAATTATAAAGTTGATCCAGATATAATAACATTGGGATCATTTGCAGAATCACAATCATTAAAAAAAGAAGCAAATGGTGGATTAGATACATCAAATGGAATTGAAAGTAATAATAGTCAATTAGTAGGTGGAATTAGTCCAAATAGATTAGGTAAAGTGTTTGATCATTTCTTGGTTGTAGGTTTACCATCAACAATGCAATTACGATCAACTGTTCACGATGAAAAACAAGTTCATAAACCACAAATAATCTATAAATATCCACATGATGATTCAGCATTACCAAATGATATGGTTGAACAATTTTGTTTTCCAAATGGTGTAGTTTCAAGATCATCACAACGTTCATACTCTTCAAGTTCACTGAATCAAGTTTCATTTGCAAGTTTATCAAATTTATTAAATACTTCTCATTCATTTGTATTTTTACTTACATCATTAACAACACTTTATTATGGTGTTTGTATAATAAAAGATGAGGAAGTTTCTGTATGTATCTATAGTTCATCATTATTGTTATTTTATAATTATTATAATTTATACTAATGTTGGGTCGTTTGAATACGCACAGTCACTACCAAGTTTTATAGATGAAAATTCACCATTAAATCAATCAAAAGATGTTAACAGCGATAATGATAATGATGATCAACAAGATGGTACTAGTAAAGGTGAAAAAAGAAGATCATTAAATAGAAATCAATATGATGTAAGTAATTTTGTGTGTATTTGTATTATTAATATTAATACTAATATGAACAATTTTGAAACCTTACAGTTTATAGCACCTAGAGTATATTGTTTTTTAACAAGATTTCCATTTTTTCAATTACATTTTCAAATGTTACATTCAATTTTAGAGGGTGAAAGAATGTTAATGTTATTTTCACTTAGTCAATCTACTGATCCACAAAATAATGGATCATCAACAGTTGATTTATTAAATTTATATTATAATATTAGTATGGAGAGTGTAAAAGATAAAGTTCAATTTAAAGCTCCATGTCATAATTATAAAACTGATTATCATTGCCCAGTAAGTGATTATTTGATTTAAAAATTAATCAATCATCGACATAATACTAATTATTAAAATTTGTATTTATATATAGTTAGGATCAGAAGATAGATTAATTGCAGATTGGTCATTACATCCAACATTTGAATCATTATCAATCGATGATATTTTAAATATATATTGTTGGGTATTATTAGAAAGACAGGTATTGGTAGTTTCAAAGCATTTAGGTAATATATCATCATTAATATTTTCATTTATACCATTGTTAAAACCATTTGTATGGCAATGTTGTTTTATACCAGTTTTACCCGAATCATTATTGGAATCATTGGATGCTCCATTTCCATATATTATAGGTTATCCATGTGAAGAAATTCCATTGGATATACTAAATGGTTATAGTGATAATAATAATAGCAATAATAACTGTAATAATAGTGTAAATGGTAGTGGTAATGGTAATGGAAATAGTGGTATAAATTTAAGTAGTAGTATGAATGGATGTAAAAGAGAATATCTTATTGTTGATATAGATAATAAGAAATTAATTTATCCACCATCAACTGTACCACCAAAGTTACCAGGTAAAAAGAAATTAAAAAACACATTAATTGTACATAAAAAAGAAATGAATGATTTAAAGGATCAAATTCCAATTGATCATTTAAAACATAGATTCACTCAATCGATTACAAATACATTTAGAGAATATCAAACTTGGTTAGTTGATCAAATTAGTACGGGTGTAATTACATGTATAAACAATTTATATATTCAAAAACAACAAGAACAAGCAACTGCTCAAGCTCAACAAATTTTATTACATGCACAACAAGTTGCTACTGCTGCTCAAGCTCAACAATCATTAAATAGTAGTACTAATGGTATTAGTGGTAATAGTAGTGGTGATGAAAAAGATGATGAAGAACAACAAAATTCAACAATAACATCACCAAATAATGAAGAACAAATATTTACAAATGATAATAATTTTGATGGTATACCAACACCACCAACACCAACACTACCTGTAATAATTGAAAAACCAATTGAAAATATAACAGCCTTTAATATTGAAAATTGTACAATCGATGCAATTACAAGTATTGAATTATTAAATAGACAAAGTATTCACTTTTTAGAAGATCAAGCAAATATAACTGGTATTTCCGAATGTTTACCAAAGAAATATCAAGAGTTTTTCAATAATTTCTTTGGTACTCAAATTTTCACAGTAAATGCAGTGAAATTGATGTTGTCAATTCAAGAACGTCACAAAACAAGTATTAGTTTAATTGAAAAGTTGGAATCGTTGATATTAATGGAAGAAAAGAGTAAAGAGGTATTGATGGAGTATCAAAAAATGGCAAAAAAAGATAACTCTGTAATCAAGGTAGATATAAATACAATTAAAAAACAATTACGTGATTCCGAAGGTGTAATCAACGAATTGAAAGAGAGTAAAAAGAAATTGGAAATGGAAGCATTGGCAACTTCACCAAGCAAAGCAAATTTATCATCTGGTATTAGTTCATTGTGGAATGGTTTATCTTCAATTTCAGAATTACGTAAAAAGAAATTAGAATTTGGTCATCGTAGATCACGCTCAGTAACAGATCAAGTTGAAAAAAACATTTTAAAGAAATCAATGAAACCTCCAACATTATCATTTTTTGATAAACAACCAAACAATTTAAATAGTTCATCCAATAATCTAACAAATAGTAGTAGTAGTATTGCAAATACCAAAACTTCGCCACCAATTCAAATTAATAAATCAAGTAACAATAGTATAAGTAGCAATAATTTAATTGGTAAATTAGATAGTAGTAGCACTGCTGCCTCAAGTGGTGAAAGTACATCACCAAAAAGTTATAATAGCGTTGGTTCTTCAATGCCTTCAACTCCAAATCAAATGTCTCCAATTACATCTCCAATTTTAACTTCTCAACAGAATAATAAACAATAATAAAATAATAATATTTAATTACTCTTTTAACTACCCTTTAATTTATTAATTATTCTTCTTTACCAATCATATTAAAAAAATGATTAAATTGGTGTTGATAGTCATTTGAGCTTGATGAAAAGAATGATGGGAAAAAGAATTCATTGTAACTTGAATCAGTAACATTTGATCTCCATATGTGTAATTGATTTTCAACAAATTTACCAAAACCTTCAGTTTGTTTATTTAAATCCTCATGGCCAATATGCATTACTTCAAAGAAATTTGGAGAGAATTCATTTAAATTTATACTTTTAAAAGTTGCATGTTGTAATATATTAATTGTGAACCAACGTGGTGGTTTATTTCCCATCTTGATTGGCATTACATAACAATTACCTTCAACATCTATTAAAACATCTTTATTATTTGTTCCAATTTGTTTATATAGCATACCATATTCATTCTGTTTATATAGTATTTTAATATCATCATATTAGTATATATTTTAATAATTAATTTGTGTATCTTGTATGTTATTTTATACCTCTAAAATTTGTAATTGAACTAAATCTTTACCAATTCTATAATATAAAAATATAATTTTATGCATTTTAGTTTTTATCTATTAGAAATAATAATATTTGTGTGTATGAACATTCAAAAATAATTTTTTTTTTTTTTTATTTTACTGGGGTGTGGTAAAAATAATTTTTAAAATTATTTTTTAAATATTTATTTTTTAGTTAGTTCATAGAATCTCCTTATTTGTAAATTGGTCTTCTATTCTAAATTTAATCATTTCAGAATCCATAACGATATGTCAAAATGTCTTGACATTTTTGTTAAAATTACAAGAAAAAAAAAAAAGATTTTTTTTTTTGGAATAAATAACATTTTTTTTGTTTTGTTTTTAGCATAACAACAAGAAATTAAACAAACAAAACAAACATATATAAAGAAAGAAATGCCATTATTTGAAACAATAAATATTGATAAAGAGAAATTAAAAGAAATTGCATTAAAATATTACAATGTTGAATTGGGTGATATTGTTAAAGCATCACAAAATCATACATTTTTAACCAAAAGTTTATCTGGTGATGAAAAGAAATATGTATTACGTGCTACACCAGATCCAACAAAAAGTAGAGTAGAATCAACTAAATTGGAAGTTAAATTATTAGATTATCTATACGATAATAAATTACCAGTTTGTAAAACAGTTTCAAATTTAATTGATGGACAAGGTGCAGTATTTCAAGATGATTTAATAATTTGTTTATTTAATTTTGCTTCAGGTGAACCTGTAAATTATATCGAATGGAAATGGTTAGACCAAAGTGAAATTATAATTGGTCTTGGTAAATGGTTTGGTGAACTTCATAAATTAACAAGACAATTCTCAAAACAGTATCCGGAATATGCCTCAAAAGCTAGACATTGGCAAACTGTTCATGATGGTATTTTAAAAAGTGTTGATGTTAATCCATTGGATTTAGAATTGACAAAAGATTCAAATTTATTTAATGTAATTCACGGTGACGTTAATCCATCAAATTATTTTTGGGATAGTTCAATTTCAATGCCTTCAATGTTTGATTGGGATCAATGTCAATTATCTTGGTTAAGTTATGACCTTTCAGCACCATTATTTGGTGTATGGTCACTAGAAACATTTGGTAATAATAATGAACCTGTACCATCTGCAAATTTAAAACAATATACAGAATATCTTTTACAAGGTTACGAATCTGCAATTGGTGAAAAAGTTGATCGTGATCATTTAGAACGTATGGTTGAAATTCGTCGTCAATTATATATTCGTTTTTGTAAAGCTGCTGTTGTAGAATTTTCTGATAAACCAGACTACGAAAAGAATCCAATGTATATTTTCTGTAAAACAATGACTGATAGATTCAATAAACTTTATGAAAATAAATAAAAAAATTGTTTTTTTTAATTTAATTAATTGTTTTTTATTTAATTTATTGGTATATTTTTAATAACATGTTGGTGAATGTGAGCAGCAGTTTTCTTTACATTTTTTATCATTTTCATTTTTTAAATAGGTACATTTTTTACCAGATTTTTCACAACCTAAATCTTCACATTGTAAACAATTTTTATGTAATGTTTGTGGTGGATAAGGAGGTCTTGGTGTATTGATTGGTTTTGGTGTAGTGGTAGGTCCAATAGTTGGTGATATAGTAGGTGATACTGTAGGTGATACTGTAGGTGATACTGTAGGTGATACTGTAGGTGTTACAGTAGGTGTCTCAGTTGGTGTTTGAGTACAAATATGTTCAGTAACACAATTGACAAGTACTTAAAATACATAGATTTGAAGAATTACAATTAATTGGTCTTTCGACACATGGTAGATCCGATCCTGCTGGATTACATTCAACTGGTACACACTATAGTGGTATATATAAAAAAAAAATGATTGTAAGCAAAAACTATTTTAAAAAAAAAAAACTAATATTATTAACTAATATTATTTACCAAACTTGTTTGAATACATTTATCATCTGGACAATCGGTACAATTTGCAATTAGTTGATGCTGACAACCTATTGTTGATGAGCACGCTAAAACGGTATATATTAAAAAAAATGATTAAATAATATTAGAAAAAACTATTTTAAAAAAAAAAAAAACTAATATTACTTACTGTCAATAGTACAATGGTTATTATCATCACAATTTAGTGGGAAACTATAATTTTATAGTTTTAATTAATTATTAATATTTTAAATATATAAAAACTACAAATATATAGTTTAATTAATATATATTTATATATATATGTTTACAGATAATAATTATTATCTGCAAATTTGGGAAATCAACCGTTTTCTGATAAACATTATCAGTTTTTGTACGAGATTCTCCCATCTCATTAATTCAATACCCATCTCAATAATTAAATACACATCTCAATTCATATTCAATTAATAATCTCAATTCAAATAATCAAATCTATAAGTTATATATAATTTTAAGACCAGAATATATTATATTATATTTCATCAAATCATGTATCATCTATATATTTATTATATTCATTTCATTATTTTAATTATAATATATTTTATTTATTATCCACATTTTTATTGTATTATTATAAAATTATCAATAAACTCTTATTATAACCCCAACATCTTTTAATAATATCATTTTTTATTTCATTATTATATCTTAATATATAATAATGGACAATAATAATAATATTCTTAAACATATATACAAATAAATAATAAATATATCTTACCTTAAAGAACCAAAACCAATATCACAACCGTCATTAGTACATGCATTTCCATCATCGCAATCTGTTTCATGATAAATACATGTATAATTTGTGCCAATTCCACAATTATCATATAAACAATGATTAATTGTATCACATTTATGAACAAAACAACAAGTATCATTTTTACCTATTTTTTGTTTAATAATATTAAACAAATTAGTATACTACTCTTTTTTATATTACAATATATTATTCCTATCAATGAATAATACAAACCTTGACCAACACCACAAGCATCAAATTCAATATAAGTGAAATTTAAATTTGTAAAGATATTTAAATTTGATTCGTATGTATGTCTTTCACAATAAAAGAAATTAAAGGTATATTCTCCACCAACAGTTAATGATAAATCATCCATATATACTGTCTTTTTGGCAGATGTATGTAAGCCACCTAAATCAACTAATAACTTTTTATCAAAGAAAACCTAAATAAAAAAGAAAATAAGTAATTTAAATTTAGTATAAAATAAACAAGTATTTTAATACTATTATAGTTGTAATTCTACATACCCAAACATCATCATCACCAGAAAATGTGAAAAATTCACCACCATGATATTGGAATCCATAATTAACAGCTAAACAAAAATGATAATTATGACCATTATATGTTACTTCATCTGGATATAATGTTTCAAGACCATCAATTGGAAAGAATGAACTTGATTGATAAATATATAATCCTGAACTTGGTTCATAAGTTAAAACTAAATCGTATGGAATTGCATATGATACACCAGCAACTTCATGAAACCATGATTCAAATGTAGTTAAATTATGTACAACTGTTAGACCACCATATAATACTGGACTATTACCACAACAATATTGTGGTGTATTATCTGTACCAAGAGTATCTAATACAATACCTTCAACAACTGCATTTGGTGCATCTATAAAAATAAAATATTAATACCACAACACTTTGAAAAATTTAAATTTAAAATAAAAAAGACATACTTGGTATTTCAAAATCAGCTGTAAGAATAATAAATTAGGTATTAGTAATAATATTAACATAAATTGTTTGATTGGATATGTTATTTGATACAAAACGATTTCTAATGGGACTTTGATCATATATAGTTCCATGTAATGTAATAAATGGATCTTGAGAATTAATAAAACTAATTCCTAAAATTACTATAAAAAACAATAAAATTTTTATCATTTTTATTATAATATTATAACTATTTAATAGCTTGTAAAAAATAATAAAAAGAGCAAGTAAAATAAAAATAATTATTCAGCATATATTCAAAATAAATACACAATAAAAAAACAACAAATACCAACTATTAACACACTCACTCACACTTTTTATTAAAATTTATTCCTTTTCGCTGTGTAAAATCAAAAAATATCTCTCTGAAACCAACACATATTCATTTAAATGAAATAATTTATTTTATAATTTTTACATTGCGAATTATAATAGTAATTCAATTTAATAATTTTTTATTGATAACAATAACAAATAACAATAACAATAACATTCTCTCTTCATTTTTTAACCCCAATTCACACATACACTTAACTTATTTATTATGAATATAATTATTTTTTTTTTTATTTTAAATTAATTTATTTATTTTTTAAACAATTATTAAATTTTCATCTATTTGATTTTTTGGATGAAAAGTATTTTGTTTATCATTTTCAATTTGTTGTTGTTTTAAATTTAATAATTCTTGTTCAATTGATTTTGCATTTTCAATTTGTTGTTTAAATGATTCTCTTGATAATCTAGCAGCATCTTTTAATTTATATTTTAATTCTATCAACTTTTCCAATGTAGGTTCACCAATATTATCTATATCCATATCTTTAAATATATGATAATTTGATTTTTTAATTTCATTTACCAATTGGTCAAATTCATGTTTCAGTCCATGTGGTTCACCGAGAATTGTATCTTTTAAATAATCTTTTTTATCTTGAAGATCATGTAAAAATTCTTTGGATACTGCTTGAAATTTATAGTATTGTTGTTCAAAGTTATCCTTGATATTTGATAATTCATCTTTAATGAATATTGAATCACTTGGTTGTTGTACTGGTGGTATTGGATTGTTAATTGAAGTTGGTGGTGCACCTGGATGAGGGGTTAATTGACGTTGAATTTCTTTTAATAAATTATCTTGATCTACATAATTGGTTGAAGGACGAAAATTACTACGTTGCTTAATTAGATTTTCCATTTCTTTTTTATTGAGTTGTTGTTGTTTCAATTCTTTTTCTTTTTGATAACGTAAAGTTTTTTCCAATATTTGTTTTTCATGTAACGAGTGACCGGCAGGCATTGTTTTTGATTCAGGTAGTGGAGATATTCTAGCAAGTTCTTTAAAACTATCGCTCCATAAATTATACCAGTTACCAGTTTTCTCTTTAATTGAATCTAATATTGGTCTACCAATTGGTTCATTTGAATGAAATGGTTCAACTGGTTGTGGTTGAAATTGGTTTGTATAAACACCATATATTATACTTGCTACCAGTAATGTTATCAATACTTTATATAAACTTTTCAATCTTGCATTTGCACGATTTCTAGTTAGTTCTTCAATTTCATTAATTTGTTGTTCTTGAAGTTCTTGTAATTCAAATAATTGATTATCGTGTAAATTTCTTAATTCTTGATTTTGTTGTCTTAGAAATTCTTGTTCATTTCTAAATTCATTATTAATTGTACTATTAATATTACTACCACCACTACTAAATGAAACTCTTTTTTTTATTTGTGTTGGTGAAACAATTAATTTTTTTGTTCTTGTTGACATTATTTTATTTTATTATTTTTTTTCTACCATATGTAAAAAAATTATTATTATTAAATTTTATATATATTTATATTTATTATGTTTTTATGTGAATAAAAATACAATGATTTATAGATATTACTTAAAGTGTGTGCGTTTTAGTCAGTTTTTTTTTTTTTGTTTTTTAATTTTTTTAATTTTTAAAAACTAATTTATTTTTTAAAAATTAATTTTTTAATATTAAAAAACTTCTAAATATGGAAATTAAAAAAAATAGTTTTTATGATAATGTTTTTTTAATATTAATACTAATTTCCTATATCAATTATTTTTTTGTAAAATGTTTTTTTTAATTTTCAGTTTTTTTTTAGTTTTCGTCAAATTGTATACATAATGTATGATACAATATTAAAATTAAATGAATTAAATAAAAATGATAAAGAATATCCTTTAAATAGTTATATATACGTTAATAAAATTAAAAATTACTTTCAAATTATAATAATAGATGAAATCAGTAATAATAGCAATAAAAATAATGATAACGATGATATAACCACTACAAAAGAAAAGATAATTAAATTATTATTAGAAATAACAGATAATTTATCTTGTTTTGATATTAAACTTTTAATATATCATAAATTGTTAAAACAATTCAAAGAACTATATAACGATAGTGACAATGACTTTATTGATAAAGATTTTATCTTTTTTATAATAGATTCTTTCTTTAATTGTATTATTTCCTCTTCCTCATCTTCAACAACCATATTTAATCATTATCACTTTTACAGTACAATAAATAAACTATTTCAGCTTTTATTAATAAATGAAAATAACTACAATACAACTACTTTTATATCATTTTATTTCAAAATCAATGAATTTTTAATCAATAATAGTAATTCAATAAATAAAGTAATACAAGATTGTATAAATAATCAATTTAATAATGAAATAATAATAACAACTCAATATAATAAAGATTATTCATTTTATTCAATACTAAATAAAATTTTAAAAATCAATTTAAATATATTTCAAATATACAATATTATAATAACTGAACAAAAAACAATAATACAACAACAATATAGAGTAACAATGACCCAATATATAGAAAATTTAATAATACTAGTAATAAACAATCCAACACTTAATAATATAATTTGTATACAAGAAACAGTAATATCATCAATAATAGATAGTTTTGATATACCTTCTTTATTTATACATTCAAATAACGGTGGCTCAATACTATTATGTAAAATATATTATATAGTAATACAAGTTTTAAAATTTATACCAACACTAGAAAATCAACACATTATCAAATTAATAGAAAATAATTTCAGTAAAAGTATAGACAATAAAGAAATAATATATAAACTAGGGTATACATTTTTTAATCAAGATGATATAGCAATAAATACTATGAATTCATTATTACAGGTTTATATACAGCAACAACAACTAAATAATACACCAACAACAACAACAACATTTCAATTCATAGAATTATTTAATCCAAATAGATTATTTCATTTCTTTATAAAGAGAATATGTTATTATGACCATTTAACATTGGTGGACATGTTAATATCGAATGAAACAAATTTTTTAATTTACTTTTTGGGTTATTTAAAATACAACATAACGTCATGTAGTGACGACAGCAACGAAATTAAAGATGACAACAAATTTATTCAATGTTTACAAAATTGTTATGACACAATATATACCTCTTCAAGCAATAATAGTTTTCCTTATAATGCAAAAGTATTATTATCAAGATTATGTAAAACTATCGAAAAATTCAATACACACTCAACCCCAACCAGAGTAATAAGTAATAACAATAAATAAAACCACTATTTTGATTTCTTTGCTTTGCATATATCATCATGATATTCCAACCAAAAAAAAAAATATTTTATTTATTTTTTATTTTATTTTTTTAAATTTTACAAAATAGATATGTTTAACAGGCTGGAGGTTTTTTTAAACTAACACAAACAATACCACATAATTTGTTGTAAATTATATTTTTATTTAGTATCTTTATTTTCATATGAATATATACAAATAAATAATAAATAACAACCATATATTATTTGAAATTTAAAAGAAATTGTATGTTTTTTATATTTTTTTAATGGAGCCACCGTATTTTCGAATTTTTATTAAAATTTGACCATTGATGATTTTTTTTTATATGACATAATTTCACACCCACATTTTTAAATATTAATATAGAAATATATATTTTTTTTCAAACACTACTATTTTTTTCTTTATATATTTTTATTTATTTTTATATTGGTTACAAATTTAGAAAAAAAATGAAATTTCAAAAGCAATTAAAAAATGTTACAGTTTGGAGTCATCATTATCTACCTTATCAAAAATTAAAGAGAAAGTTAAGAACATTCTTTTCACCACCAGTATCACCTATGGAAAGTAGACTACAATTAACAAATAGTAATAATAGTGATAATGGTGGTAGCAATGGCAATGGATATGAATATTTAGAAATTTTAGAAAATGAAATTAAAAAAGTAAATGAATTTATTTTACAAGAAAGGTTACCAATTATAATGAATAGATTTGAAGATTTGAAACAAAAGTTTAAATCAATTGATTTCTCATCACCATTTTCAGTTTACCTTAGTGTAGGTTTAATGACACCACAACAAATTTTACAACAAGAAGAAGATGATAGAAAAAAACAACAATTACAACAAGATCTTGATAGTATTAGTAATGGTGAAGATGAAAATTCTACAACTCCATTAGACCAATCATCATCATCACTGTATTTCTTTAGTGAACAACAACAACAAGGTAGTGGTACAATGTCAGTTGAAGTTGATACAATTACAGCATTTCAAATTGCATTTGAAGATATATTGAAACAATTGGCTGAAATTGATAATTTCTCTCAATTGAATATACAAGCAATTCAAAAACTATTAAACACATTTTCAAAAAAAAAGATTAAATCTACAATCTATGATTTAAAAAGAAGAAAAGTTAGTCAAACTGAAACTACATTACCAAAAATGTTAGAAGTTGCCTCCTCGTCACCCGCTACATTATCACCGTCACCATCACATGCAAATGGTACTGCTACACCATTACAACATCAAGAAAATCAAATTGATCAAATTAAAAAAATAATTGCAAATTATTTCAAGGATAAAGTTGAAGTGTTGGAAGTTTATCATCATACTCAGATAAAGAAATTAACATTAGAGATTGAATTGGAATATCAAACTATTTGTCAAACAAATGTACATTTATTAAATAATTCATATTATGATTTATTGAATGGTAAAGAAAAGGAATTATCAAAACAAGTTGGATTACTTTGTAGAAATGTTGCAACTTCAAATAGTATAGCATTGGTCAGTGGAATAATTGAAGAAATTAAAGTGATGATGAAAGATTTAAAATTGGATGATGGTATCACTACAATGTGGATTGAAACTATTCATTCGTGTATACATAAATCATGTTATTTGGGTAATGTTGATATGGTATCACTGTTATTTACAACATTTTCAAATATTGTAAATGTAAATCATTGTGATGAAAAGAATAAACAATTTATTCATATTGCAGCAGAGAATGGTCGTTATGAAGTAATTGAATTTTTAATTGAAAATGGAGCAGATATTGAATGTTTAGATTTCCTCTCAAGAAGACCATTACATTTATCATCAAAGAATGGTCATTACGATTGTAGTAATTTATTATTATCAAAAAGTGCAAAAGTTGATCCATTAGATAGAGAAGGTTGTACACCATTATATTTAGCATGTCGCCAATCTGCCTCATCGGTTACCGTTGCTCAACCAAAATCAGTTGTTGAATTATTATTGAAATGTGGTGGATTGAATTCATCAAATATTCGTGGCCCATATGGTAGACATATATTACATGAAGCATCATCAAAAGGAAATGTTGATAATATATCAAGTATATTAAATGTTGATCCTGGTAGTGCAAATTATACAGATTCATTTGGTCGTACACCATTATTTGAATCGGTTAAAAATGGTCATCTTGAAGCAATTTCAACATTGCTATCAAAGAATGCATTGATATCAACAGTGTTTGATGATGATAAAAGAACATTACTTCATGAAGCTGCATCAAATGGTCAATTAGATTCAATGCATTTACTTATTGATAATGTAATTTCAACACTATCCAAAGATGAAGTAGTTAAACTTGTAAATCAACAAGATGATGATGGATGGAGTCCATTACATGATGCATGTTATTTAAATTATACACGTTGTGTTAAATGTTTACTCGAGAATAAATCAAATCCAAATTTATTAGATAAAGGTGAATGGTCACCAATTGTACATTCATTGTATCGTGGTAATATTCAAGCTGCAATTACAATTATTGAATACATTAAAAAGAATCCTGAACTATTTCAAGAATCATTATCAGCCACATCAACTCCAACTTCATTAAAAGATTCAAAAAGTGGTATTTCAACTGCACCAAAATTAGATTTAAACATTTCAATAACCAATACTACCGGTAGTATAACTATACCAAAATCACCATCATTTCCACAATTATCACCAATTGTTCATTCACCACCAGTTCAATCTACATCGTCAGTGACGTCATCAACAACACCACCAAGTACACCACAGTCATCACCAAATTTAACAGGTAAAAATAAGATATTAAAATCATTAATGTCTACAGTACAATTTAGAGTATCAGTTGTAGCAACTACAATTAAACCAGGTCAAAGAGTTGGTATTGTTGGTAATAGAAAAGCAATTGGATCATGGAATCCATCAGCAGCATTATTGTTTAAAGAAGTTGGTGGTATTGGTAATGATGGTTGTTGGGTTGGTAAAGTACAAGTACCAGTAAATGTTCAATTGGAATACAAGTATGTTATATTTGAAGGATCACGTTTAGATACATGGGAAGCATTACCAGAGAATAGAAAATTCACACCACAAGAAGATGAAGAATTTGTTGATGATGGTATATTTGGTCAAATCAATTCAGATGAAAATTCAGATATAATAAATGGTGTTGAACAAGCTAGACAACAACAATCTGTATTTATGGAACGTGGTTGGTTAGTACAAGATACTCAAATTAGAATTAGATTTGGTGAAACTAGTAGCACTGATTTACAACGTAAAATGATTCAACCAATAAACCTCTACAATGGTAAAGAACAAGCAGGAAAAATTGTTGTATCACTCCGTGATAGATATTCAAATATTCAATTAGGTACCACTAGTTCTCAAGTTAATTTACCATTAACTAAAGATCATTCAGTTTCATTTCAAACAAGTGAACTGAAATCAAAATCACATCATTCAATTCAATTTGATATTTACCGTCGTGGT
Source organism: Dictyostelium brefeldianum (assembly GCA_013375695.1). Taxonomy (NCBI): domain Eukaryota; phylum Evosea; class Eumycetozoa; order Dictyosteliales; family Dictyosteliaceae; genus Dictyostelium; species Dictyostelium brefeldianum. The sequence continues at coordinate 15,703 of JABXES010005656.1, forward strand.
ATGTCATCTGTATTAATTGGACGTGCAATTGTGTTACTTTCGGAACTGATTGCAACAAATCCATATAAAAAAGTAGTACCAATTATAAATTCATCATTGTTATCAGTTGGTGAATTATACTTTTTCCCATTGATAGTATCACCATTCACACATTCTAAATTATCAGATGTACTTTCCAATACATATTGGAAATCAACATTACTAATTGGTCATCGTGGTGGTGGTGCAGAGAATGCTAGAAATGTTGGTAAATACAAAAGAACTCATATCAAAGAGAATACAATTCTTTCATTTGTTACAGCTGCTTCATTGGGTGCTCAATATATTGAATTTGATGTTCAATTATCAAGAGATAATGTACCTGTCATTTACCATGATTTTGAAATATTAGGTATGGATGGTATTAAAATACCAATAAACAAAATTTATTTAGAACAATTTAAAACACTTCAACAACAAAATAAAAACAATAATAATAACAATAATGGTAATGGTAATGGTAAAAATAATAATAACCATGGTAACGGTGGTGATGATCATAATATTTCAAAAACATTACCATCACTTAAAAGTTTACGTGGTAGATCAAAGTCTATGCAAGATATATTCAATGATATTGGATCATCAACTTCATCAAGTAATATATTGGCAAATTTAAGAAATAGTGGATTAATTAATATAAATAATGGTACAATTACAAGTGGTGTAAATGCAGTAACAACAACAACAACACCACCATCATCACAATCACCACCATCTCAACCAATTAGTGATTCAATGACAACATTGGAAGAAACATTTAAGAATGTACCAATTGCAACTGGTTTCAATATTGAAATTAAATATCCAAATCAAGAGAAAGAAACTGAAATTCAAATGAATAATTTAAATAGAAATGCATACGTTGACATTATATTAAAGGTCGTGTTTGAACATGCAGGTAATAGAAGTGTAATGTTTTCTTCATTTGATGCTGACATTTGTTTATTAGTTTCATTAAAACAACCCAAATATCCAGTATTCTTTTTAAATAATGCTGGTTTCACTCAACATTCTGATCCACGTGCAAATTCTATATCAGAGGCAATTAGATTTTCAAAATCTGCTCATCTATTAGGAATTGTTACAAATTCAAAAATACTTTGTGAAGCACCACCAATCATTGGGCAAGTTAAATCTGCTGGTTTAATGTTATGTTCATGGGGTTCTGAAAATAATGATCCTGTCTTGGTTGATCTTCAAGAACAATTAGGTTGTGATGGTGTCATCTCTGATCATATCGCTTACATATCAAAACATTATTATACAAATAATAATATTTTAAATAACAGTAGTAATAATATTAAATAAAACAACACAATTAATTAAGTAAATGGTTAACCATTTTCATTTTCATCAAAAATAAATCGATCTCTTTATTTTTTTATTCAATAAAAACATGTGATATTTCATTCAATTTTTTAAAGATTTAAATAATGATAAGACAAATCATTGATCTCACGTGCATATATTATCATTTTGTGGTACAGATATTTTGAAAAATCAAAATAATCGCTTTGAATCATGAGAAAAATAAAAAATAATTTTTATTTGCCGAATTTAGATCAACTTTTATATCTTTTTTATAATGGTTTATACACCACAATATTAATGCCATTTAAATTTAAAAATATATGCATTACACGACTTTGTTATATGCCTTTTAAATTATACAATTTCTTTATTTTTCAAAAAAAATATTAAGATTTTTATTTTTAAAATGATATAAATAAAGAGAAAAAAAATTAATTATATTCATTATAAACACAATAATAATAGTAAATTATAATATTATTGAAAATGTCAATTTCATGGGAAGGTATGTAGTAATAGAAATATAAAAACTGTTCAGATTCTAACTATTTTAATTTTTATATATAATAGCATACAACGCAGCAAATGGTAGACCAGCTGATTGGAGACCGAATCAAGTAGCACCACCAGCCCAACCAGTTCAAACAACTTATCAACCAACTTATCAACCAACTTATCAACCAACTTATCAACCAGCAGTTCAACCAACATTTTTAGCAGCTAACACATCTCAATTACAAGTTACTGGTTATAATCAATTTGGTCAACCAATATATGGTGGACAACAACCAACTAATAATCAAGCATGGGGTTCAACAGTTGGTGTAACACAAGCATCATCTCAGCCAGCATACAATAATAATCATATTATTAGTAATGCACCATCACAACAAGAAATTAATAACATTGAAGCTTCAACTGGTGTTGCAACAGTTTCAGGTGCTATAAACTTTGATGGAAAAGTTGGTGAAGTAAGAGATATTAGATGCATAGTCACTTCATCTAATAAACCATATGATGTAACTGTGACATTAATGGTACCATATGAAGAAGAACCAAAGAAAGTTGTTTATTTAGTTCATAGTATGTATAATTATAATAAAATTACGAAAACTATTAATCTTACGCTCACTATATACTAACCATATGTTATACATCTATTGTAGATAGAGATAGATCAAGAGAGTATACAGCTGATATTAAAGTTGGAACTATCCGTAATAAAAATATATTTTTTGGAACAGATAGTGTAGATGGAAAAGTCAAATATGCTCAATTTACAATTCCTGCATCAATTAATGAACAATTTTCTCCATACACCTTGGATACTTTAATTGATATTCGTTTATTAAAAATAGCATCAGGGTCAATAGTAGTTGGTAATGCAATATCGAGTGCTGAACCTCACGCTCCTGTAGGTGCAATGTTAAACATTTCATTTCAACAATTGAAAGGTAGAAATCTTCTTCTTCAATGGAGTACTGTAAACAAATCATTCTTTAATGGTGGTAATTACATCAATATGCAAACCTTATTGCCTGACTGGCATTAAGTTAGTAATAAAATAAAAATAAATTACATATTTTATTATATTATAATACATCACTCTATTTATTTATTTAAGTTTGGTTTGGTTTTTCAATTATATCAACAGGTATATCAGTTGATAATAAATTTAAATCATATGATGATGATAATTGTAATAATTTAATTGATTTTGGTAATTTTGCAAATGATAATGGTTGGCGAAATGAATAACCAAATTTAATTGTAGTAAGAGAATCTGGAAAAGTACCAATTTCAATTGGGTGATTATAAGATCTACCTAGATTTAAATATTTTAATGATCCACTAATTGGTAATGATATAAATGGTATTAATGGATAGTTAAAATCAAATCCAAATGTGAGTTCTTCTAAATTTGGCGGTAATTGGTATTGAGAATCAATAGATTTATTATAATTTGAACCAAATATTAATTTCTTACAAGACAATGGAAATGATCCATTTTTAATAGTTTTATTCCACCCGAATCCAAATTCTAAATGTTCAATTGAATGAGGTAGAATATCAATTTCGATTATTTGATTGAACACTTCACCGAATATAAGTGTACATAAATTACAATTTGATATACCATTTTCAATTGTATTGTCAAATAAATCACCAGTTTCCAAAGGTACATTAAAAAATCTACCAAATTTAAGATATTTAACACTTGATGGTATTGAACATTTATTTAATTTTCTTGAAAACCCTTTACCCATTATTAAATGTGTAATTGATGATGGTAATGAATCTTTTTTTAATTCTTGATTAAAATGATCGCCAAGGTCTAGATATGTAATTGAACTAGGTAGTATAGTTGGATTTATATTTCTACTAAATGAACCAAATATTAAAGTTTTAACTGAGCAAGGTATTGCGAATTCACCAATTTCTGCATCTAATGATTTAAACTCTAAATATGTTACACTTGTTGGTATAACACCTTGAACTAATGAATAATTTGCAACGGGTGTTGATATTATACCATCCAATGTTAATTTTATTACACCATTAGGTATAACACCTTCGCCAATATAATTTAACTTTGACTCACCTAAATATAATAATTTACCAATACTTAATTCTTTTAATGTACCAGGTAAAAACCCTTTACCAATTGTATTTCCACTACAAGGTAAATGTAGTACTTTTACACCTTCAGGTATTGCTCCAACGGGTATATTATTACCTTGATAATACCTATCAAAATAAACTTGTTCAACAGTACCAGTAGGTATAAACCCAACAATTAAATTTTTTTTAAAACCTTGTAAAAATGTCAACACTTTAATATTATTTGAAATAATTCCAACTTTAACCGGGACTGTATTACAAAGTTTTAATGATGTAACTGAATTTGGTATTTTTGATATTACATTTTCATCCAATTCGCAACTATTATAAAATGATATAGTTGTGATATAATTTGGTATCATATTTGATGTAATGTATACACTATCATCAATATCCAATATTGTGCAATACTCTTTATATTTATAATTCATAAAACAATTAAAATCTGAAAACACGGTGTCCTTGTGACAATTGAATAAATAAACATGATGTAATATTTCTTTACGTAAATAAATATTTCTCATCACTTTAAAAAATAATTTCTCCCATTCTAAATCTGTATAATTTTCATTACCAGTTGAATTTGATGTGGTAACAGTAGTTGTAGTGGATATATTTGTTGCTGTTGAAGAAATAGTTTTTATATTATTTAATAATGAATAAAAAAATGATGATATCATTGTATACATAGTAAAATTATTATTTAAAGAAAAAAACAGCGAAATTAAATTATAAATAGTTGATATTATGCAACCAGTAATTTTCAAATTAAAATTTTCAAATTAAAATTTTTTTTAACAGCTGGTCATTTTCGATTTCTTTTCATAAAAACCAAAAAAAAAAAATAAAAGAATTTTTATTTTAATTAATTTTCAATCACTCAAACACACAAAGACAAATAATATCTAAATAATTATTTTAGCGCTAAATAATAATAAAGATATTAATCTAAATAACCACGTATATATAATAAATACAATTGTAATAATAATAAATTTTCATACCTATTTACACAAACACATCTTATTTAATTGTAAGTAAATTAAAAATGTAATTTAAAACACCACATATAAACAGATATAATACATTTATAAATAATATTCTAAGCTATCAAAACTCACACATACCCATATAACACACATATATAGTAATAATTATATTTAAAACACACCACCAACACCGCCACATAGTCACACATTTTATTTACAAATTATTGTTGTATTTGTATTTTTGTTTGATAACATAAAAATCGTTAAAAAAATTTTTGAATTTTTTTGAATTTTTTTTTTATTTTTTAAATTTTAATTACACACAGACACACAAACAAACTTTCTCAATAATACTGTTTTTTTTTATATTATTGTTTTTTTACGCACACCATTTGTATATTTAATAAATATTTATTGATATTAATTTTATTTTTATAAAAACTTAATAATTAAAAGCAACATAGCAAGTTACAATACACAAATCAAATCACACTTAATCGCACAATCAAAAAGTAATCAACAAAAAAGATCAAATAAACACATACATACACAATACATATAAATAAAAAATGTCATCGTAAGTACACAGTAAAATAAAAGAGGCTTAAATCTCTATACTATTCGCGGTATAATTAACATTTTTCTAAACTGGTATTGACAGACCAAATCAAAATAATAATGGACAACCAAATAAAACACAAGCTATTTTACAAGAGGTAGATAAAGTTAAAGATGTTATGCATAATAATATTGGTCTCATGTTAAATAATCATGATAAAGCTTCAAATTTACAAGATAAAACAGCATCAATGAGTAATAATGCTCGTCTCTTTAAAAAACAAACAGTTACAATCAGAAGACAAATGTGGTGTAGAAATATGAAATTACAAATTATTATTGTTTTAGTTGTTCTCTTAGTTTTAGCAATCATTATTATTCCAATCGTTTTGAAATTTGTTTAAATAATAAATTATAAATTAAAAAAAAAAATAAATAAATATATATTAGTGATAACAATACAATACATACATACACCCCACATACAACTTTTTGCTTTCAATTACTAGTAATAATAAAATTAATAATAATAACAATAATATCTTCTCTAATAATTTTTTTTTTTACATCACGATTTTACAAGATATTGTTTGTTTTGATTGTTTTGTTTTCCCAACGAAGGAATGAATTTAGTATTCTATTATAATAAAATATAAATATTATAATGAAATTGTTTATTTGTGTGAGCATGTGTTTGTTGTGTACATATAAATGGGAATTAATTAATATCTTTAGATACTCCAACAATTACTATATGAATAAGATTTAGGGAGGATATATTTAAATTTATGTGGTGTGAAATGTTTGAATTAAATGCCTATAACAATTAAGACGTTATTGTGTGTGTGTGTCTATGTGTGTTTTTTTAAAAAATTTTGTGGTTTTATTTATTTTTTAAATTTTTTATTTTTTTTATTTATTTTATTTTTATATTTATTATTATATTTCTTTTTTTAAATATAGGAAATCAAATAAAAACACACACATTAAAATACAATAGTGGTTTTCAATACTATTAATAATAAAACATACCTTCTATAATAATCAGATATATTTATACAATCAAATATAGTTCTATTTTTTTTACTATTAAAATTAAAATAAATACACAAATAATTATATATATAGCAATTAATAGTTTTTATAAAAAAAAAATAAAACAATTATCTTCACAATATATATATATATACAAAAGTTATTTGAATTGGTAAGTGATGTTTATGTGAACATTATTACAATGTATTATTATTATTTACACATTTTATACATTTTCGATTTAAAATCTATCTATAAATCTAAATATCTTTTTGAACATGTTTAACAAACATACACGCACATATAAAAAATATAAAACTATCTGTTTATTTATTTATTCGAAATTGCAAATTTACGTCATGACGTTTTACAACTTTTAATCGTCGACAATAATCAAATCACACACATACGATCATCATACCGCTTAAAAAATATTTTAATTTATTTTTAAAAATATTTTTTTTTTTTTTTTTAGTTTTCAAGGTTTTTTGAAATTTTTTTTAATTTATTATTTTTTTTTTTTTTCTCTCATTGATTGTTTTTTTGTTTTTTTTTGTTTGTTTGTATATAATTGTTTATGTTTATTTGAATATAGTTTTTATTTTTTTTATTATTTGTTTTTGTTTTTGTATAAATATATTTCTTTGTTATTATTATTTTGTATAAATTTATTATTATTATTATTATTTCCAATTTCCATCCCCAATATCATTTTTTTTATTTGTATATTAATTAAATATAAAATTACCAAATCAAAAATAACAACAGTTTATAAAAGACTACAAGGAGATCAAATATATATATATATTAGGGTTTTATACATATACAAATAATTTTTTTCTTTTTTTTTCAAAAAAATTAAATAACCATGTCATCTTTTGATGTTTTATATGTAAGTCATGTGCGAATTTTAATTTAATTTTTCAAAGTTTCATAAAAATTAATTTTTTTCATTTTTTTTCATTTAGGATTCAATCGAATCAACAGAGCACATTTATATTAAACAACAACAACAACAACAACAACAACAACAACAACAATCATCACAATCATCACAACAACAAGATGTGGAATCTGATTTACCAAAAAAGAAAAAACTTAGACAATGTGATTTATCATCACAATATACAGTACCATCATTAAATGATGAAACAGGAGATGATTGTATCAACAACAACAACAGTATAAACAATGTAAATAATAGTAAATCAACATCAACATCATTATTAAAACAAGGATTATCAACATTATCAACAACATCAGTATCACCAAGTTCATCAGCATCTTCCTCACCATCAAAACATCATGAAATCAATCATCAATTAAATAGTTTTTCAGTACCATCATCAGATACATATTATATACCATGTAATATTTTATCTGGTGATTCAATTATTCCAAATTTAAATAGTAGTGATAATAGTAGTAATGGCAGCAATAGCAGTAATCATGATGGTAGAGCAAAAGTAGATGATAATGATGATGAAGTATTACTATCATGTAATTCAAAAGATGATAGTGGTGATACAATGATTTCATTTTTAAATGAACAACAATCTGAAATAGTTATTAGCAGCAGTAGCGCTATATGTATAAATAATTTTTGTAATATTAATAACAACAACCAACAACAACAATTAAATGACAACTCTTCTAGTTTAGAAGATTCAAAACAACAACAACAAATACAAGATAATAAAATTAGTAATCAGCCATCATTCTTTCATAATTTACAACAACAAACAACATCAACTACATCAACAACTACATCAATTATAATTAAACAAGATAATAGTGATGAAGAATTAGAAGATGATGAAAGCTGTGATGATGAAGAAGATGATGACGATGATGATGAAGAAGAGGATGAAGAAATTGCCAATGGAGAAGAATTTAATCCATTTTTATTTATTAAACAATTGGCCAATGCTACATCATTACCACCACCAATTGCATTACCACCAAAAGAACATTCATCACCAAAAATATCATTGGTATTGGATTTAGATGAAACATTGGTACATTGTAGCACTGAACCATTGGAACAACCTCATCTTATATTTCCAGTATTTTTCAATAATACAGAGTATCAAGTTTTTGCTAAAAAGAGACCATTTTTCGAAGAATTTCTTCAACTTGTTTCAGAGCAATTTGAAGTTATCATATTTACTGCTTCTCAAGAAGTTTATGCAAACAAGTTATTAAATATAATTGATCCATATAAAAAGATAAAGTAAGTTTTCTTCAACTATAACAACATACGTTTTATATAAAAAAATGATATTAATATATGTGTTGAATTCTATTACAGATATAGATTATATCGTGATTCATGTGTATATGTTGATGGTAATTATTTAAAAGATTTATCAGTTTTAGGTAGAGATTTAAAACACACTGTAATCATTGATAATTCACCACAATCATTTGGATTTCAAGTTGATAATGGTATTCCAATTGAATCGTGGTTTGAAGATGAAAGCGATAAAGAATTACTTCAATTAGTACCATTTTTAGAATCATTAACAAATGTAGATGATGTACGTCCTTTGATTAGGGAGAAATTCAAATTGCAAGCATTAGTTGATCAAGCATAAAAAGAAAAAAAAGGGTGGTTAGTGATGATGTATGGTATATTAGTAATCAACATTGAAAATTTCTCAAAAAAAAAAAAATAGAATATAGTTATAGCAGATAAACAATAATAGTAATAAATCAAAAGACAAAAGAAAAAAAAAATGACGATCAACAGGAAGAAGAAATAAGAACCAATTCTTTTTTTTTTTTTAATTTTTTTAATTTTTTTAATTTTTTAAAATATAAAATAAAAAAGTAATTTAACACAACACATAAAAACACATGACTAAAACAAATAAAAATAATATTTTTTTTCAAAGCTCGGAAAAAAACTTTGATTATAACGAAATTTTGTTTTTTTTCTTATTTTTTTTATATTTATTTATAAAACGACAATTTTAATACTCATCAATAAAATAATATAATATTTATATTTATAATGAAATGAATTTAAACTTGTTAATTTTTATATTAATAGTAATAAATGTATTATCAGGTCAATCAATATTAGAATCAACATCACCAGCAGAAACAATACAAGACTATAATATTTATATAAAGAATTGGGGATTTGAATTGGGAGGTGAATTTTGGGATGATGATATAAGTGATTTAATTACATATAATCAAGCAAGTTCATATCATTTATTTTCATCATTAGTATTTGGATTAAACAGGTACAATAATAATACAATTCAACAAGTTTCACAAAATGTATATATACCAAAATTAAATGATTCTTCAAGTGAACAATTAAAATTTGAATTTAGTATTTTATTACCAACAACAACAACAAATATACAAGAAGAAGAAGAAGAAGAAGAATGGTTGACTTCATCATCATCAACATCACCAACAACATCAATTTCATTTATAAATTTAACAATTCAATTGGATAATATTATATTATTTCAATTTAATTTATCAGAGTATTGGATAGATAATCCGCCAAATGAAGATAATGATATTTCAAATTATTTAACAATTTCAATTGATTTGGATAATGGTATATTTGGCAGTAATTCAGGTTATCATAAATTATTATTATTGGCCGGTATTGATCCACCATCATCAGAAATTAAACAACAATCGTATAAAATTCAATTGGATAATATTCAAATTTATAAATTACCAAATCAATTAATAAATTCAAATTTATATGTATCAATGCAAGGCAGTGATGGTATTGATGGAAATGGTACTGAATTAACACCATTTAGAACAATTCAAAAAGCAATTGATTTAATTAATACTACAACTGGCTACAATGATATAATAATAACATCAAATGATTATTTATTTCAAAGTGATGAAACTATATTTAATAGAGGAAAGAAAATAAATTTAATTGGTAGTGATGGTTCAAATATTATAATTGGAACTACACCAGATTATACTGGTTTCTTTTTTGTATCAACTTCACCAATTTGTAATATTAATAATTCAATTACCAATACAACAGAAATAATTTTAAATTGTCAAAATTATTTAATTAATAATATTCAAGATCAAATGAATAATATTCAATTTACAATGGTGGATATTGAAATTTCAAGTGATCAAATTGAAAATACAAATTCAACATTTTCAGCAACACAATTTTCAAATATTAAAATTGAAAATTTAAAATTATCAACAACAAATCAAGGTGTTCCAATATTCTTTGGTTGTAAAGGATCAATATTTTCAATACTAAATTCAAATATTACATCAATATATCAATTTGGGTTTTCAACATTGATTATTATGGAATCAAATCAATTGATAATGGACTCAATTGAATTTATTACAAGTAGCACAACATTGACTACATCAAATTCAAATGTAACAATAACAAATACAAATTATAATGGTCTATTAAACCATATTGGTTCATTAGTACCATATCAACAAATTTATTATGAAAATATTACAATTACAAATATAACTGATACTGGTAATTATATATTTTCATTTGTTGGTTTATTTCATGTACCTGCAAATGAAGATCTTGGTGAAGTTATAACATTTAATAATATTCATATACATGGTTGTGATACAATTGAATTCTTTCAATCTCTAATAAATGGTAAATTAATAATTGATGGGTTATCAATTGTTGGTACACTTGATATTAAAACATTTTTAATCATCGCAAATAGATTTTACATTTCAAATGTGTATTTGTATTCGAATTATTTTGAATCAACAGTATCTCAAGTACATTCAATTTCAATGATTGCAGAAGGTATTGGGTATTTTAATAATATCTATATTGATAAAATGAATGGTAATATAGAAGCTGCTTTATTTTATGTAAATAGTGAATTCATTTCATTTGATAATGTAACATATACAGATTCAAATATTAATTTTATAAATTCAAATTCATCAAATATTTATATTTCAAATTTTAAATGTGACTCTGTAGTATCTGGTAGTATATTTGCAAATGGTGAAAGTTCATATTTACAAATTGATAATTTACAATACACAAATAATCAAATTGGTATGCTTATTGATATGTCATTCAATGTTGTAATTAATAATTCAATTTTTTCAAATAATACAATTATTAGTACACAACAATACTCCGTACCATTAGTTTCATCAAGTTTTACAATGTATTTGGAGAATACAGTATTTTCAAATAATCAAGGATTAGCATTGATTTCAGCAATCAATTGTGGAGTAACATTAATAAATGTAACATTTGATAATAATGTACATGGTGTTGGTATTGTTGCAAGTGCAGGTACATTTTACGGAAACAATTTACATATTATAAATAGTTCATCAAAGGGTACAAATTATCCAGGTTTTGTTACACTACTTTCAAATATAAATATAACATTGATAAATTCTCAATTCGCCGGTGTATCATTTCCATTGAGTATAAGTTTTTGTGATTCTGTTGAAATGGACAATGTAAACTTTTACAATTCAACTGGTTCATCAAATATTATTCTATTATATGGAATCTTTGGTAATTGGTCAAATTCAATAATATATGGATCAGCATCATCATTATTAGCATCACCATTTAGTTTTGGATATTCTTCAATGAATTTTCAATCTGTTGAATTCTCTTTCAGTTCATCTTCAAATTATCCATTTGGTATATATATTTCAAATGAAAGTCCATATCTAAATATACAATTTTTAAATTGCACATTTAAAAATTCAATGGATGTTGTAGCAGGTGGTATGAGTTTATCATACTTTAATTCAGTTTCATTTATTTCTTGTAAATTTCAAGATAACACAAATAACAATGCAATTATAGTAGCTAGTTTTGTTAATCAATTATCATTTGTAGATTGCACATTCTCTTCAAATACAGCGTTGAACACATCAAGTATTGCAATGAATAATTGTACATTTTCAATTGTGGATACTGTTTTCTCTGATAATTCATTATCTTCAACAATAAATATTACATTTTCTCAAGGTTCGTTTAATGGATGTACATTTAAAGATAATAGTTCACCAAATTCAATTATAGTTTCAAGAGATTCAAAATATTCATTCAACAATAGTAATATAGTTAACAGTAATTCTAAAGCATATTCAAAATTTTCATATATTGCAGATAGTGGTAGTAATTTGTTATTTGAAAATTCAGTTATTCAAAATTCACTTACTTTTAATATACCAACTTGTTTTTTAAATAATTCAAAATTGGTTGTCGTTGGTTCAACTTTTACAAACAATACAAATATTGGTGGCAGCGGTGGTGTATTCTTTTTAACAAATTGTAATGCAACATTTGTAAATGTTAATTTTCAATCAAATTACGCTCATATTGGCGGATCAATTTATTCACAATTTTCAAATTTATCAATTGTCAACTCTAGTTTTCAAAATAATAATGCAACTGTAGGTGGTTCATTATTTTATTTTTCAACAAATTCAAATGTTACCAATACCAATTTCACAGAAAATTCTGCACAAGTTGGATTTTATTCAAATTTTCAAAATTCAACATTAAATTCAAATGGTGGATCAATTTATATTTCAAATGTTTATTTAAATTTTAATAATTTAGTTGTAAATAGTGGTAGTTTAAGTAATGGTGGTAGTGGTAATGGTAGTGGTGGTAAATTAAAGGATCAACAAACAGCAGATATATCATCATTTAAATCATCAAATATATCAATTGATTCAAGTACATTCATTTCAAATATTGCAACTATGAATGGTGGTTGTATATTTAATGATGATGTAAATTCAAATATCACTATTAATTCAACTACTTTTATTGGTAATATGGCTCAACAATCAGGTGGTGGAATAATGTATACACATTGTCCTTTTACCACTTTGAATTTAGAATATTCAAATAATAGTGCACTCTATGGAAATGAATTTGCATCAAATTTGACAGTTTTAAAATTTACTATTTTACAAGAAATTCAAGTTTTAACACCATTTGTTGTTTATATAACTGGAGAAGATTTTTATGGAAATTTTGTGATATTGGAAAACTCACAATACAGTGCTCAATTACAAGTAAACATTACCCTGCCAAATGGTACATTAATTTCAACTATTGATCAATCTGGTTATTATGGTGATACAGATCCAGAATTTTCAATTTTAAATGATGATGCAGATGTTGTAGTTGGTTCAGTATTTTCATTTTATACTTTTATTTATTCATCTGATATCAATTCACCAATTGTATCATCATATTATAATCTCACTGTAGTTGGTTGTTTTAAAAATAGTCAATATCTTGAAAATAATATTTGTGTTGATTGTCCACCTGGAACACTTGGTTATGATGGAATTCATTGTTTTAATTGTAACGAAAATTTATATTGCCCTGGTGGATCAGTTGGTACATGGGAAACTGGTTATTGGTTTAACGATTCATTATCAGATTTTAAAACATATCCATGTAATCCTGTACTTTGTCTTCAACATACGTGTAGATTAAATCATAATGGTACATTATGTGGTGAATGTGTTGGTAAAACTTCAAAATCAATGAGTTTTTGTCAACCTTGTTACGTTGATGGATCAATTGATACCATTTTCGCAATTATATTTCCAATTGCATTGGCATTGTTAATGATATTTATCATGATTTTTCAAATGCCAAATCGTTCCATTTTATATCCAGTATTTTCAAATATTCAAATCATTAGTATGTTGGCACAATTTTCAGAAACTTATACATTTTTTCAAATTTTCAATGCAAGAATAGATTTTATCACTTCACAATGTATCTTTTATGGTGTGAATTTTTATGATAAATTTTATTTTGGTATTTGTACAATTACTTTTTTAATATTATCAACTTGTATTTTAAAATGTACTAAATTAGTTTTATTTTTTGAAAAATTTAAAATTAAATCGACTTCTCCCTCCACTTCCTCTTCTTCATCTAGTTTTGGAATAGTTAAAAATAGAAATTGTCCAACTAGATTTTTCAATATACTGGTATCAACTTCATTATTATTCTTTATACCAGTGGTGTTATTTTCATTTCAAATATTAAGTTGTATCAAAGTTGATGGTGTATATTATCTATTATACGATACTCAATTACAATGTTATGATTCAGATCATTTCAATGCTATTATAGTCTCATCAATTTGTTTATTTTATTATTTATTGATATTCATTTATCTATCAATTCATTTAATTAGAAATCAAAGTTTAAATTGGTTAAAAAGTTATTTCTCAATTTCAAAATATTTTAAAAAGAAATCATCATTTGTATCATTTACAATCAACAATAATGAATATGAAAGTAAATTTAATTATAAAGAACAACCAAAAAAAGATTTAAAAATTAAACAACAGTCACAATCAATTTATTTTAATCAATTTAAATTTGAAACACAATATTGGCAAGTTTTACAAATGTTATGTTATTTACCAATTATATATTCATCAACATTTACAATAGCGTATTCACCAGTTGGTCAATTACTCTCACTATCATTTACAACATTTCAATTCTTTATACTTGTAATTCAACCACCATTTAAAACAACTTCAAGAAATGTAATTGAAATTATATTTGTACTGATTTTATTTGTTGCTGCTGTATTTAATAATTCAAGATTAATTACAACCACTCAACTTAGTGGCTATTTATTTTTATCTTGTTCAACATCTATAATGTTATTATCAATTTTATACACTTTTAAAAAGTTTAAAAATTATTTAAAAAATAAATAAATATTTTATTTATTCCATTTATATTATAATTGCAATTGATTGGTTGTTGGTTAATTAATTTAAACTCTTTTGAAATAAACTTTATATTCACAAAATACTTGAGATGATTCGTAAACTATATATTCCCTAAGTTGAAGTAATGCTTTTGAACCGTAATTTGGTTTTGATTCACCAATTACACTATTGTAAATACTAACACCATCAGGTTTTTTAGGTTCTGTACGACGACCATGCCAAAATTCACCTTTTTTATTACCACGGAAAACGTTTTCGACCAATGAATCACCCATAACAACACGACAAACTAATAGACATACTTCATCTTTTGCTGAACATCGACATGATGTTGCTTGAAAACCACTACATGTACAAGCACCAGAATGACAATATTGATTGGACTTTGATGAATTCTCTGCAAAGTATAATCCTGCTCCAAACATACCTTCCAATGAACAAAATCTTGGATCAAATCCAAATTTAGCAATACCTGGTACTGATGATATATTTAATCCATGGAATAAGAAAAATTCATTTGCTTTTGTATCAACTTCAGGTCCATCTGGAATTACAGTGAGTACTTTTTGAATTGGTGGACAATTACCTTTATTATCATCCAATATCTTTTGTTTACGTGCATGATAACTAACCCATTGCATTGGATTTTGAACACGTACCAATCTAGTTACCTTTAAATCATTAAATACAACTGGTGACAATGTACTCATACCTTTGTGATTTGATGATATAGTTTGTGAAAACATTTTTGACATCCATTTAAATTCACTTTCACCAGATTTAACATCAACTTCTTTATATTCCATTGAATCTACATTTGTCCATGTTGATGGACATTTAATAATACTTGCAATTGAAATTGAACTAACTGTTGGTACTAATTTTGGTTTACTACTGATAACTGTATCATTTGTAGTTGTTGATGTTTGTCTTGTAATTGGTGCTGTTGATGTTGTAGTTGTAGTTTGTGGTGGTGACGATGAAGTATGTGTATTTGCCATTGCAGTTTTTGCTTTACTAATTTGTTGTGCTTTTGATAATGCAGTTGATGCTGCAGTACTAGTACTGGTTGTTGCTCTAACTTTTAATGGATCTTCTCTTTTTAAATTTCTTCTTTTACTTTCATCAGCAATTCTTCTTTGTAACATATTTTGGAAATCTACAAAACGTTCATTATCAACTTTATATTTCTTTTTATTCTTTTTGAATGCATTTTCCAATTTTTTACACATTTTCAAATCATATGCAATCCAAACATCTTGATGACCACCACCTTTACTCGGACCACCATTACTGTCACCTGCCCATGACCATTTTGCAACATAATCTTCATCATCTTCTGAATCTGTATCATCTGATTCTGATTC
Source organism: Dictyostelium brefeldianum (assembly GCA_013375695.1). Taxonomy (NCBI): domain Eukaryota; phylum Evosea; class Eumycetozoa; order Dictyosteliales; family Dictyosteliaceae; genus Dictyostelium; species Dictyostelium brefeldianum. The sequence goes on from JABXES010005656.1 coordinate 32,393, forward strand.
ACTACTACTACTAGATGAGTCACTACTACTAGCTGAATCACTATCACCACTTGAATCACTATCACTTGAAATAACTTGTTTCCTTCTTTTAATACTTGCTTTTGTATTTATAATTGGTGGTGGTGTACCTGCAATACTGTAATTAATAAATTCGACGATCAGTATATACTTAATAATAAATATTGATCATAAATTAATAATTACATTTCTTTTCTTTCAACAGTTCTCATTTTATTTGGATCATCGTATCTAGTTTGAACCATTTTTTTGAAATCTATATATCTATCTTTATCAATTTTAAATTTTGAAAATTTTAAAAGTTTTGGTTTTAATGAATGTTGTTGATATTGTGATTCAATCTCTGAATTCATTTTACTATCATATTCAACTAATACATCTTGTTGCATTCCCGCTGTACCACTATCCCCTGCCCAATACCATTGTATCTTTTTTAATGCTGTTGATTGTGTTGTTAATGTTGTTGGTATTGTTGTTGTTGTCGCATTATTTGTAGTTGTTGTTGTACCATTACCATTTGATAATGTTGAAGGTTGTGATGTTAAATTTAATGTAGTTGGTATTGGTACATTTGCAGAAGTTTGAGCAACTGCATTTGTTTGTGTCACTACCTTTTTCTTTGGTGGCATTCGTATATGTTTATTTGTATCTTTGATTCGAAAAAATGATTTTTAAAAAAAAAAAAAAAAAAAAATTAAAAAAAAAAAAAA